>JADNRY010000260.1:0-87271 GCA_015501585.1 Rhodocollybia butyracea
GGACAGGTGGTAGGCTGAGAGCTCAGAATCGATCCCTTGAATAAGATGTGAGATGGGACTGCTAGCAGGGGTGCCATCCGGCTTACGAAGGCAGATGGGGGAGGAGAGGTCAAGGTCAGAAGTGGAGATATTGAAGAGACCGGCAACGAAACGCTTGATGATTGCTTCGCCGTTGCGGCTGCTGGAGATTCTTGCAGTCAGCAATCGTGGCGATGAGAGGGTTTTGGTCAACTGGAGTTTCTCGCCAGGCCTTGGCCTGGAAGGGGTCAAGGCCATCGAGTACTACCTTGATATTCCTACCCGTGATGAAGGGAAAGTCACCTGGGAGGGCATGCATCATCGCAGGCAGACGGGACGGACGACCGTCGAAGGTGCCAAAGGGGAAGCGAATAACAGGTACCTCCTCTTCGACACGGATTGGTGTGCGGGATTGATGTTGCGCAGGAGGGGGGGTGAGACGAGGGCGAGGTTCAGGGTGAGGAACAAAGGTAGGTTCTACTTGACCACCAGCACCGTGGAGTTTCTTTGCGGGAGGAGCATCAAGTTGAGGCGCGCAGAGGAGGGTTTGGGAGTGGATTGGTTGCTGGGGGTCACAGGTATCTCACGGAGTCGCGGTGTGCTAGCGAGAGGCTCGTCATAGTACAGATACTACAACATTATAATAATTATGGTTTACAGTTGTTCTGTGCAATTTGTAGAGTTTCTATTACTCTTAAAAGCAGGAAACGAGGGTGTAAGCATATTTATATCAAGAGACAGTGGTATACATTCAATGTAGCGTCTCGGCCACGGTGACTAAGGTAGAACTAATGGAAGAAGGTAGGTAGATGAACAATAGTGTGTGGTTCAATACGACAACGGTATTAGGCCTAAAATCGGCCTAAGGCGTGTAACCGTACATTTTGACACTTTGTACGTGTTATACAATGCAATAAGAGAGTTATACGGAGCCCGAGCGTGATAGCTGTTGCCGAGGCAAAGAACTTAACAATAATACTCAGCGAGCCGTGAAGGTATGCCCACAAGCGTAGCCTAGAGCCAAGCTAGCAAGGATACCTGGGCTGCCCGGAGATGTAATGCTAGATCGTCAATCTAGTTATACCCAAAGAGTGTAGACTCTCTAAACTACAGGACATCTCAAAGCGGGACAAGTACTAAGCCAATGCGTTACTCGAGGAAGGAATTATGAGGGAAGGCATCCCTCGCACTAAGACCCCCAACGAGCTATGTTAAGATGTGGACTTTACAGTCCGTAACAATGGACCAGAACAATCCCAAGGGAAACCGTAGAGGTCTATTCGCGGCACCGGTCGTAACCGTGAGGACGGTAGAAACATACTTAGCGGTCCTACGGAAAGCTACGCGCCGGGATAGCCTTGGCAAATCAAAACATTTGATCTTAGAAATCATACACGGAGGTCTTATCCGTTAAAGCCGACTATCGGGAATCACTTGTACATACTCAGCGCAGTTGCTCGAGATTGTCATAAGTGGTGTCGTTGGAAAGCTAGATAACAGGCCTTCTCGAGAGAATGTTAATCACACTCAGGATGGACAGAACTATCCGAGGAATAGAATGAAACTCACCCAAGGGAACTGGGCGGCGAGTGATCATGAAGCGCAAAGGTACTTCCTGACCCCGGAGAATTGTGGAGTAATCGGAGAAACCTCGCTCGGATCAAAACACTCTAAAACTATGTTAATCCTCACGAAATCATATTTTACCTCTGATATATACCCAAGAATGGACTATTTCTTTATCGTGTGTACCATATATAGGCTGGAGTTTCCTTTCCGAGCCAGATTCCTCTGTTCCACTCTCTTTCCGTCTCTCTCCGTATCTGTTTCATCTATTTTTCGTATTAAACTCTCTCTACTCAGTATATAAGCCAGATATATTTATTCAATAAGACAAGTTTCTTGCCCTCGACTTGACTGCTAAGACCAGTGCTCCGTAGAACGTCCCCACGGGATCAGTAGCGTGACGCCTCCTGACTTGGTTATCTTAAGAAAGTAATAAACTTCACGTGCTTCGCAAAGCCCATTTATATCTTGATCGAATTTAAGTGTGTAGAGTTCTCTCGAACTCCAGATCAACTCAAATCTAGTTGCTTCCTTAGAGGGGACAGCTTCTAGTAAGGGATTATTCGGCTCCAGAGTGAGGGTTCCTTAGTTGACTTCTTCACGAAGTTAGACGAGCCACTAAGATTGTGGTACGAGTTCCTAGTGATTAAGTTCACTTACAATATCGTAGCTTGGCCCAGAGTTTGGTTGAGGACTTTACGGAGTCACAGCAGCTAGTGCCAGAGTTTGCCTAGGGTTGTTGACAAACCTCGAGATTACTATTCTAGCTAGAGCCAGAGTTTGCCTAGGAGAATCTTAGTTTCGTTGTATTGGTTTTGGTTTTGGTTAATTGATTTGGACATTCACACCTGGTTTCCTCGTACACTCGTACACCCCAACTAGGCTTCTCTCGACTTAGTTCTAAGAGTTGTCTAAGCTTAGTTACCCACGTTAGCGCTACAGTCTTGAACCTGGAGCAGTCGCGCGCGTACATCCGATATTACAAAGCTTTCCCTCGGGAATCTCTGACAACCCGCCCTCGCTCCCTTACATATCGATAGTCTGGTTAGGTGCGGTAGTGTTTTTGTTAGGTTGTTTTATAGCACCTTTCGCATACCTACACGTAAATACCCAAATATCTGGAGCCCACCGCGAGGGGTGGAATCTAATTTTATCGGATTTTACTACAAACCTAGTCCTTGGGTTAGTAGAGTTCATCTTCTTTGTCCTTCGTTCGCTAGTCCACAAGATTAGTGATCCCTCGGATAATACACCTGATTCAGAGTCATCTCTTTCCGGAGTAGGCGAACTTCCTGATCCGGGAACATCTGAATTAAGACGCAGTAAAAGAGTACCTAAACCTCGAGAACGATATAATAGTAGTGTCGAACCCGAACGTCGACCTCCTTTTTCTGTCACTCGAGCAGGATCTAACACTCCGTCTTCACGCGGATCTAAACCAAGCATAGTCCGTGCGACTTCTGAAACAACTCACGTTGCCAAGAAGTCTTTAAAAGGGAAAGCGAAAGCAGATCCCACTGATACTACTCAAGCCAGTTCACGTACAAGGGGTGCTCCAGCCCGTGTGCAAGATAACTTGACTAGTCAACCTTCATCTTCATCTTCATCTCTTCCTCGTATTCCCGAGGAAATCTCTCAGTTAGCTACAGCAGTTAACCAACTCTCGTCTTCTATTTTAAACAATCTTACAATGAGTACTACTACAAGCAATAACAACCCGGGTTCGAGCGGGAACACTGGAGGTTCGAGTGGTTCTGGCGGATCTGGTGGTGCAGCTCCCACGGGAACAAATGCTACGGTTGCACAATTGTTTGGAGACAAAATTAAATTTAACACAAGATGAGCTCGATGAATATAACTCGAAGTACCTTCCTAAGCGTAGTAAAACGGCGACACTATTTAATAAAGATGATCCATCTATGTTGAATGGTTGGATTGAGGATACTACTCGATTCATTGCCGCGGCAAACATTACCAAGGAAGCAGCGAAAGTGGCGTTGGCGTTGGACTGGATGACTTATTCCACTCGGGAAGCATACAAGTATCTACCCTCCGTCGAAACTCCTAATTTGCAACAGTTCTTCAGAGATTTACGAGCAATCTTCTCTGAATCGGTAGATAGTGAGCTTGGTTCACGCCAAGAGCTCGAGATCTTAACCGGGAAGTTCACACCTCTGGACATTGGTAAACATCAAAAGATCATGATGTATAACCGAGAGTTTAAGAATCTCGTGGATAAGCTGATGAAACCGCCGGCAATCCTCCAACGCTGAAGCTGTCAAGGCATATCTTGTGCCATGAGCGAAAGGTTGTATTTAGCGATTTCCGCGCGTTTGTCACAGAATGTTACACATGTTCAGTTGTTGTCTCGTCGCCGTGAAGATCCTTATCTACTTTCAGAAGTCATGGAAGCAGCCGAGAGTCCCAATTTCAGAACCCTCGATACCTATTATGGTAACGGAGCTCGTCCAACTGGATCTCAAGGTGTTCCTGACTCTGCCGAAACTTATAGTCGAGGTGCATTATCGTTCAGATTCTCTCCTCATCTTCCAGAGACCACTCCCGCGGATCCCGTGAAAGTGGAACCTAAGCAGGAAGAAGTGTCGGAAGTTCTCGCGGGAATCGCCTCGATTAAAGATACTATCGCTCTGAACAGGAAAGAGACTAATTTAGTCTTGGATGGTCATCAAAAGGCTATCTCCTCGATGATGAGCTTAATGAAGGATAATATAGAATCCAAACGCTCAGGATACACGTCAACGCAAGTTGCTGCGCCGCAGAATACCTCGAAGACCATTCCGGATTGGGGGCAGGGTTGTTTTATGTGCGGGTCACTAGAACATCGCATGTCGGAGTGCCAATTCTTTAATTCCTACAAGGATAAAGGTTGGTTAGTTCCTGACACTACTCCCGGGTCGAAGAAGTATACTTTGCGCGATGGTACGCCGTTGCCGAGGAACGACCCTAGTGAATCTCGCCCAGAAAAGATTGCAAGGATTGCAAAATCTAAAGGCTGGGATAAGGGTGGAACCAATGCATTCTTTGTCGAGGAAGAAGACTACTTGGATACCGAGGAGCAAGAGCCTCACCTCACTTCGTTTTTGGCTTCCATGAAAAAGCTAATGGAGGAACATGAGACGAACGGTCGTTATATCGCCGGCTCCGGGGAATCCAAGGAGTCGGGAAACTAATTGCTTCGGTGATGCAGGGTAGAGTCACTAGAGGAAATACTCTAGGCAAGCAGGCAGACTCGAAAAAGCCCACATCTACGAAGGAATTGGTTAAGAAGGTAGGCCCGCCAACGAAAGGTACCCTTAGGGAACCCCTAATTGAAAAGCCACCACCTAAAAGCCCTGCTATTAAAGAGAAACGTAAACAAGTGGAAGTCGTGATTCCCGTGAAAAAGAAGTTTGTTGAGAAAGCTGTTGTCGGCGACGATGACGAGTTCTCTCGAGATGGAACTGGAATTATCCTTGATAAGGAAGCTGACAAAGAGTTCGCTCGGAGTCTGGCTGAATTAAGGGAAGAAGCTCCTATTCCCGAGAATACTAAGGTTACTCATAGACCATTCGACGCGGTGAAACCACATGCGGTTTATCCCATTCCACGCAATCAACCACGTCTAGAAACCCAAGATAAAGACAATCCTGTCAAGGAGAAGTCTGTCGAGGATAATGGACCCAAATTTAATATTAGAAGTGGATTTCACTTACCTGGAGCCGAGGAAGAAGTCGCTTGAAAGTTGTTCGATGCAGAAGTAACGCTGACATCAGAGGAGCTATTAGCGCTGAGTCGTCCTCTCCAGAAAATTATGTTAAGGAAAGCTAGGAACGTCAGGGTAACTCCTACTAAGAGGAAGAATGCTTATGTTAGTACTCTCCTCGAAGATGGCACTGAAGTACCTGAGGAGCTGGAACTTCCTCGCAGGAACGAATTCGATAGTTATATCTCCATGGATAGCATTAAGCTTGATAGTGAAGAAATCTTCGAAGTCCTCGAGCATAACCATAATGGTTTGAAGGCCGGTTCTATTGTACAACGGGACCCTGTTGAAGCCTTTAAAGCAGACTTACCCGAGGGTGACGAGCGCCGTAATTTGGTAATTGTCGCGGGAAGATCTAGCAGTCTCCGGTGTATTAACACAAAGATCAATCGTAGCAATAGATCGTCAGACTGCTGTAGAGTTGAATTTGGTCTGGGACCCTACTGTAACAATTTGTCTGCAGGATGTACACGGAGGTCTCGAGGAAACCGCAGGTCTTGCGAGAAATGTTCCTTTCCAAATTGGTGAAATTACAATCTATCTGCAACTGCATGTGCAACAGCGGGCACCATTCGAAGTGCTGATTGGTAGGCCATTTGACGTTCTCACGGAATCCGGGATAAAGAATCATGCGGATGGTAGCCAAGAGGTGACAATTACGGACCCCAACACCGGGAATAAATGTACTATGGGTACACATATTCGCTCTACGAGATGAAGACTTAGGACTGACAATCCCGAGTTCAAACCCAAACTAGTTCCGGAGCATGCAGGAAGTAGTAACAATCCCGTCAAGGAGGAACAGGGAAATTTTTAAACCTCGAGGATCTGAGTAGCGATCAAGGAGAGGTAGAATTTGCTATGAGTTTCCATTTTGACGATAATAGTGATATTGTATGTGATGGATATAAGTTCGCAGAAACGGGTCAGTTTTCCGAGCAGGAGTTAAGCGAGGCCTATGTCATGGCTTCGAGAAATTTCATTGCGCAGAAAGCTCCCGAGGACGATGAGCTTATTGAAGCCTACGTAAATAAACAACTAGTGGATGGAAATAGACGAGTATTCAACGCTCACAAAGAAGGCTTGGACTACGAAGAACCCGAGGAAGGTCCTGTACTAGTAAATAGAGAGGAATTGCCCGACTTTGATGACCACGCGAAAGCCTTCGCCGGATTCACTACGAAACCGGAACTAATGAGCGGCATGCTGTCTTCAGGAAGGGTGATGCTAAAAGTACGAAAAGGGAGACTCCTAAGTTTCCTGGTTCCCCACAATTTGTAAAAGGTGGAAAACCTCGTCGCAGCATACCCAAATTGCCTCCTAGGCCTCTGTCTGACCTTCCACGAGTAAAAGATTATACCTATACGCCGTATACAAAGCCCGAGAGTTATGAACCGTGCAAGAATTCAATTCCTCGGAAAAGAACTGCAATTAAAGATCCCAAGAATGGGAAGGTTTATGATTTGGTCGATGCTTTTGGCGCAAAGAAATACAAACCAGTTGGTGTCAAAGTACATCCTGTGAAAGCGGATCTACCCGAGGAATACAGAGTTCGACGGTGTATCACCGGCAATCCTCTCGAGGGAATGCCTGAATTATCACCCAATCCGCCTGAGTTCACTCCAACCGGACGCTACACACAGGAAAGAAAAGAGATTATCGATGAAAATCACTCAGAGGATTTCCTATGGCCGGAAGAAAGGAAGTTGATTCATCACTTCATGATGCTTCAGGAACAAGCGTTTGCCTGGAATGCAGAGGAAGCTGGTACCTTCAAGGAAGAATTCTTCCCCGCGGTTAAAATTCCAGTACTCCCGCATGTTCCGTGGGTCATTCGTAACATTCCAATACCACCCGGGATCTTCGAGGACGTGTGTAAGATAATAAAACAAAAGATTGATGCAGGAGTTTACGAACCTAGTAGTGCCTCCTATCGCTCAAAGTGGTTTTGCGTAGTTAAAAAGGATGGAAAAAGTTTACGTTTGGTCCATAGTCTGGAACCGTTGAATGAAGTTACTATACAACATTCTGGTGTACCGCCGGCCCCGGCTGAAGTCTCTAGGGACTTCTGTAGTCGAGCTTGTGGAGCTACTTTCGATCTCTATGTCGGATACGATGAGAGGCCATTAGCAGTTTCCTCGAGGGATCTAACGACCTTTCAAACACCTTTTGGACCACATAGGCTCGTGAAATTACCAATGGGATGGACAAATTCCGTACCAATCTTCCACGACGATGTAACCTATATCCTACAAGACGAAATTCCACATGTTACAGTCCCCTATATCGACGATGTTCCCGTAAAAGGTCCGCATACTAGGTACGAACTTCCAGACGGAGGTTACGAGACCATATCAGAGAACGCCGGGATACGACGATTTGTTTGGGAACACATGCAGAATGTTAACCGGGTGTGTCAACGGATGAAATATGCCGGGGGTACTTTCTCGGGGAAAAAGTCTTTCATTTGTAATCCTGAAATTATCGTCCTAGGACACCGTTGTACTTACGAAGGCAGGATGCCTGAGGCTGGGATTGCTGAATCAATCTTGACTTGGCCCGAATGCAAGAATAAGCACGACGTACGAGCTTTTCTTGGGACTGCTGGACAGTTGCGAATGTTTATCGAGAACTACGCAAAGAAGGCAATGCCCTTGACCAAGTTAACTAGTGACATGGATTGGGAATGGGGAGATGAACAACGGAAAGCAATGGACGCTCTCAAGGATGGTGTAAGGAATGCCCCGGCACTCCGAAACATTAACTATGAGTGGGACATTTGTCTCGCAGTTGACACTTCTTACAAAGCAGTGGGATGGTTTATTTATCAAATAGATCCTGACGATCCTAAAAAGAAGTATTTTAATTACTTTGGATCAACTACGTTAAACGAGCGGGAAGCCCGGTTCTCTCAGTCTAAGAGAGAACTCTATGGTCTCAAACTATCATTACAATCAAGCTATTACTTAGTCTATGGCTCTCGACGAATGACCGTGGAGACTGATGCAAGCTACATCAAGGGTATGTTAGATCATCCCAGCTGTGGTCCGAACGCTACAATCAATAGATGGATTGAGGAGATCCGTAAGTTCCACTTCAAGATTTTACATGTGAAGGGTATTTTGCACGGACCAGATGGTTTGTCACGGAGACCTCCAGGCGGATATCAGTCCCCTCGACCACCAATCGACCCAGATGACTATGAAGATTACGATGATGGAGCTCCCGTTGAACTTATCATGGGTGAAGGGGCCAAAGAACCTTTAGATTTTGAGTCCTTCAAGGACGACATTGACCCACGCAGTGGTTACCTTGGTGAGCTAGCTTGTCATCCTGAGGACATCCAGGAAGAACTCCAGGAAGCCCTCAATGACGAGAAAGCATCCGAACGTCACCGAAAATCGCTGATCAAAAGTCACGGTGAAATCTACTCTTCGTTCAGTCAAACACTTCATATTCCACAAGACTCCGCGGAATGGAGGGCTGATAACCCTTACCCTCGGGAACGTCGGTCGGAATGGGGAAATAAACTAGATGATATGTTACCTACTATTGCCAAGTGGCATACAGGTGATGAGAAGGATATCACAGAAAACATGAGCGCACCGGAAGCCCGAAGCTTTTTGCGTCAAGCAAAGAAATTCTTCGTGGATAAGAAAGGTCGGCTTTATAAGAAAGCTACTGAGGAAGGTGCTCAGCATCAATTAGTGGTTAGTCCTGACCGTCGAATGTATATGCTACATTGCGCACATGATAGCTTAGCACATAAAGGAACGTTTGCTACCCGCGAGTTCCTGGATCGACGTTTTTGGTGGCCTGATATGGAAAGCGACGTACATTGGTATGTTGGCTCTTGCATTCCTTGTCAGAACCGTCAATTACGCCTTCTGAAGATTCCCCCGGTCGTAACACATACTCCCTCATTGTTCCAGAAAGTGCATGTTGATACTATCAATATCACACCCGCGAGCAATAGGTGTAAGTATATTGTTCACGCTAGGGATTCTCTGTCAAGTTGGTCAGAAGCCCGGGCCTTACCGCAAGAAAACGCGAAGTCCCTGGCCGAGTGGTTCTTTGACGACATAATCTGTCGTTGGGGATGTCCCGAGGAAGTTGTCACGGATAACGCCCCGGTGATGTTAGCCATGGTTAACTGGCTCGAGAATAAATATGGAATTCGAGGGATCCGGGTCTCGCCATATAATTCCCAAGGGAATGGCAAAATCGAAAGAGCGCACTTTGATATTCGACAGGCTCTGGTAAAAGCAACGGGCGGCGATATCAAGAAGTGGTTCTACTTCCTTAAACATGTATTATGGGCTGATAGAATAACGGCGAGGAGAGGTTTTGGTTGTTCACCATTCTTCTTGGTAACCGGCGCGGAACCATTATTACCTTTTGATATCGTTGAGTCTACATGGTTGGTAAATCCACCAGATCGTATCTTGACTACCGAGGAATTATTGGGTTATCGTGCACAGGCCTTGTCAAAACATAGAACCTTTGTCGAGGGCATGCGAGAGCGTGTCACTGAAAATAAGAGAAGAGACCTAAGGGAGTTCGAGAAGAAGTATCGCCATGTCATCTTCGACTACGATTTCAAACCCGGGACGCTTGTTCAGGTTAGAAATACAGCAATCGAAAAGAATCTTGACAGGAAGATGTTCCCTAGATATATGGGACCGATGGTCGTTATCCGTAGAACTAGGGGAGGTTCTTACATTATCGCGGAAATGGATGGTACCGTGTTGAAAAGCAAAGTTGGTGCATTTAGGGTCTTACCCCACCGTTCCCGATACAAACCTATGGACTTACCCGAGGATATACATGATCTCATCGACTTGACCAAGGATCAGTTAGACACCATGGTAAACGATGGTGATGACGATGAGGATGTGGAATTTATCCGTAAAGGGGGGGACCCCTTGTTTGATCAAATCCCTACCTTGAGAAGACCAGTAGACGGTGATGAAGTGGTTTATAACCCTGAAGACCCGGACTCTGACGAAGATTCAAGCGAGGAAGAGATTATACCGGAGACAGACGAAGCTCCTCGTGTCAGAACACGCGCAATGCGAAAAGTGATACCTAATAATGAACGCTAACGTGTTCGCGGGATTTATAACACTATGCATTTCCTTGCCATGGAAAGAAACTTACCTTTGTGTCGAAGTTATGTTAATCTCGCGAACTCCGTGTTATCATCAATACACATGGATTTATTGGGCTTTTAAGACTGTAATAGTCAGAGGCCTATGTTAAAGATATAAACGAGTGACTATAGGCTTAACTAGTACTGGAATCGAATTGCCGGAGCTCACAGGCTACCAGGCGAAGAAGATAAAGAGACTGTAAAAACTGTGGTTTCTCGAGAGAAAGTTTATTTAAAGAATTCGACTAGAAGCTCGGTTCAGACAACGATATAGTGTCCAGAGAGAAAAACTTACAAGTTATTTACCACTCCAACGATGCTAACAGGGAGGATTGACACATCGCACACTCCATCCCTGTACATTCACAACAACCAATGCTCACTGAAGGCATAGTGGATTAACGCCCGCTTGTCTGACGATGTTCAAGGGAAAGTTGACGTACACCTTCTACCATTTCTGAGTCCTCTCTGAACTTCAAAAGGTGGACCAAGCTGTCTGTGACTTTCTGAGCTTGGAGAGCACGAGCGTAAAAGACCTGGGTCTTGCTCAGGTTCCCGAGATACTTGTTCCTATGAATATTCAAGAGAACATTGAGATTGGTATCGGTCATCGAGGCAAAGTCGAGTTCGCCAAATTGGCCGGTCAAAGAAGCAAGGAATTGCTTGGCCACAACGCATTCACGTCGCGCACGGGTAACTGCGTAACCGATGTAAGTCGGATTTGTTAAAACATGTTATAAATACTCACCAGCATCCTCGGGAGAGCTATCAATGAGCTCAGCGTTGAAACGCATGCGCTTTCCGTACTCATTGACAAGACTGGCCACTTCATTGGCAACAGGCGTTTCCTCGACTTTCCTCTTAAGTGATGAAGTACTCACTTCACCGGAAGCCTATGTGGAGACGTCAGCCAAAGTGTTTACAGGGCCCGAGGAAAGGATCTAAGTACCTTGGCCTTCGAGGACTTCCTAGACTCTCGGGTCTTCTTCCTCGAAGCCTGAGCGCGAGCCAGCGCGTCAGTAATTTCCGGGGGATCCTGGAACTCTTTAGTCAGTACAACCGCTCGTTGATTCCAAGCCCGAGAGCCAAATGGTCCTTTTGGGAGAGGCAAGCCCAAGCGTGAATGATAACACTACGGTTCCTTCAGCACAGTTATCGTGGGATCCGTACAGGCGCACGCTTCATGGATTTTATAATATATGTTAAGAAAAGAGAACTTACAAATGCGATCTGCGTAGCGGGATGATCTTCCTCCATGGGTTCGTCCTCGTCGTCGATGAGAATGGTACCTTTAGAGCTACTAGAGCTTTTAGTCGACTTCGAGGGTTCTTTGGACTCCTTGGAGAACGAGATGGTAGAAAGAGCGGCGGATTTTGCCGCATAATCGGTGGTCTTGTCATCGTTGGCAGCACTGGAAGCCCCTACATCGTGTTTAGACGGAAGGCAGTAGTCCAGGATGGTAGCATAGCGAGGAGGCTTACCGCGAGTAGTGGTGAAAGGGCCCGGCCCTGTAGTACCAGTGAACCCCAAGGAAACCTTCTTCGACGCCGCCTGGATCGGTATCTATAAGTGTTTGTTCTCGGATATGTTAAAACGGGCTTACCAGCGCAAGGTTGAGCTCGTTGATGAAATTGCCGAGGCGCACAGCAGTCGCAGAATGAGCAGTCTTAGCGCTGGGACAGATCTTCATCGCGTGGAGAAGGAGATCATGTCCTTGTTCAAGGACACCAACATTCGCGGGGAATTTGAGTACTTTCTCCTTATGAAAAGACGTGGTCTATGGAGGCAGGATATCAAGGTCAGGCTTCCGTGGAAAAGGCAAAAAGAGGCTCACAAGAAGATCGACATGCTTTTGTACAGTACTAAGAACCTCTGCCTGAAGGAGAGTCTGATCCTCGACGTACTCGATTGCATCACGGAGCCGACTGGTAGCCTCTTTGAGTGTTCTGGTGGAGGCGACGATGGCTTCCATAGTATTCTTCATGAACTGCGGTTTGTCATCGGTATTTTGGGTGTTCTTGGAAGACATTGCAGAGAGACTTGTAGTTCGAGGAGAAGTTTTCTGAGAACTGGGTCTTGAAATGTTTTTCGCGGACGCTTTTATAGGTTAATGTCTTAGAGCGACGGAGTCCTACGGGTCCCCGGCGCGTTCTGAAACCCAAGTGCTCAACTGAGGACAGTTGATATCATTAGTTTGGGGGAGGGAAGCGCATGGTGCCAAGACACCATAGCTCCAGGCAGTCCACCATCACGAGGAGAATTTTGAATTTATTCAACAACATCTATGACCAAAAATAGGAACCATAACATTGCTCAACAAAAGGGAGAACACTAGGCAAAACATAAAGCGAACGCTTAAAGAGTATTAGAAGCGGCACGGGGAAACCTACCGCAGGTACCTCACCGCGATAATTCTCCGGAAAACGCAAACGCTAGGAAAAACCTTACACCCATGATATCGAGCATCAATGGATTTCATTTTGACGGTCATCACTATGCCCTAAACAGGACCTGATCCAAGATTGGATGTTGTATTGAAAGAATGTCAATATCTAGGGAAAGATTGCATCGCACCCAGCTTACTTAGGGATGATGAGTCTTCTCTAGGCTTTCCCTCGAAGACTTGATTACACCTTTAACGAACCGTATAGGTTCCCAAGGGCGGGAATTCAAGTCATAAAAAGCTTTCCGCGAGTATACTCCCACATGCTACAAAGAGCTGGTACGGTACTCAAGGAAAACTTATGTTATTATAACAAAACTCTCGAGAATAGGCTAGCATGCTGTAAGCCTTTCCGAGAGTAAACTTAAGACTTAGGAAGTCACTCGAGTATGATATGTACACAGTGACCCGAAGGTCTTGATATTGATAGGCTTTATTTACTATATTCTAAAGGTGCCTATATACCTAAAGAATACTACGATACTGCCCCAGAGAGGGGAGACAATAGAGAAATCCCCATGCGAGGGGCGAGCAACGAAACACGATATGAAAAGAAAATTTATTTAACGTCCGAGGACGAACAGCAATGCCCACGGCAGACCCAGACCCGAGAAGACCACAAACTTAGGAGGAGTGATCTTGGCATCTTACGATATCTCAACTCCCTCCATAAGTTCGTCCTGGGCTTCATCCCGGTCACCGCCAGACGACGTACGAAGAGAACGAGGACTCCCGCGAGGACTAACCATGACCGGCGACTGTTCACCTCGAGGACTCCCTGGAGAAAGAATGACCGAATCTTCCACTGGAAGACTGGTTGTTGAACGAGTTGGAGAGTCCAGAGGAGGAGTAGTAGCCGGAGGGACTTCGAGCGTATCCTCGGGAACAGACCCATCGGGCGCTGGAACAACGGCGACCCGGATGTTCTTGCTAAGGAACTGTTCATACCGTTCATTAGTCTTGAAACGGAAGTCCAAGTCCCATCCCATGAAGGAGCACAAAAAGCTCCAGTGCGTGAGGTCCAACTGGTTCTCGGGGAATGTTGGAACATAGGATTCCACGAAAACGAGCGGGTCCTTGCCAATGTGACGGAGCTCCTGAACTTCGCTCTGCAGAGAGGTAAACAGCTTCTCGACCATGCGGTTGAGTTGGTTGCGGGTCTCGATGGCAGTGTCATAAGCCTCGCGAACACGAAGGACAGTGCTGACTTGCCGGGCCACGTCTATGATAATGTTAGTTAGTAGAAAGTCAGGAAGCATTAATTAGTACTTGTGAAGAGTCGAGTACAAATCTCCTTTGCCACCAATGTCAATAGGTTCAGTAAGTAACTGGTTCACTAGGCAATGAATTAGCCTAGGGGTTGAAATATATTTAATGAATACAATCTAAAGAATTATTGTTAGGGCGTAAGTATTACTGGGAAAGCTTCAGTAATCTTCAGGGTTGCTGGGATAATTCAAGCGTTGATACTATTGGTAAGTCGTCAATAGTATTCGAGGTTTCGAGTCTTCACTATATTGGGATTGACGTCAATATAGGCTTCAAACTATCCACTTATCTGGTATGTACTCAGTAAGTATTTAGTTAGGGATGTATGTACTCAAGGATATTCACTCAAGTAAAGTTCAGTTGCAAGTAAGGTGTATTCACGTAGTGATGGTTACAAAATAAGAAGTCTGGGGAACCAGAATCGAAATACCATGCATTTTATAGTGTTTCGGGGTACTCCCGGTTCCCTAAATATGACTCGATCTAACTAAAGATGACTTATCTACTTATTTATTTAAGGCTTTACTACCTACTATAATCCGTGACCATAATGGTGTAATATTGACTCGTTGTGTAATCAAGTCAACCATATACAGCTGCGCCTTGACTCGGAAGTCCTAATTGCGCTCCGATCGGTGGTGTACTTCCAGAAGGGTATCATTGATCCCATTGATCAAATGTTGATTTCGTTGTTTAGCCATCCGATCGGAACATAATAAGTAAGCGCCAGTTGAGCGCTCGCTTCCCTTCCTTACTTCGGGTCCCATACTTTTGGATTCCAATCAGTTACAGTGACTTTAAGTAATAGTAACAACCTGGAATACTCGTTACAGTGTCAAGTATGCCTTAGGTACAGTAGAACTGTTAATATGTACACTTTAATGGCAAGGGAGATGTAAGAATGCAGGAATATGGTGTGACTGCAGGTTCGATTCCTGACAGTATTTCCCCCTTCAACAAGACCGAGCTTTTGAGGTCTGATTTCTGAGTAGTCTCCTAGTCCTGGTCTCTTACTGCTGATTTCTTAATAATGGGACTACCGGTTAGGTGTTAATTTCTCACACCCATCGATTGTTCGGAGGGGCAAAGCTGCATTTAAACCTTCCCCATATAGTAGACTCTTTGTCCGTATATCCTATTCCATCGATAATCTGGGGTATGAAAATACAACAGACAGAATTTTTGCAGGAGGTTGTGAGTAGATTAGGGAAAGCTTCGAAGTTTCCTGACACCGGTTAAGTCATTGCATTACAATGCTTGCCTCGTTGCATTAGGGTGACCTATTCCTGTGAGCAGCCTTGCTTATTATGGATTTATCCCAAGAGTTTTCGCGTTCAATACCATGCGTCTCCTTGCTCTGTGGGAGCAATTATTCCTTAACTGTTCCGAAAATCGGTTTATCGTTTCTTCTTGCGCAATTCTCATCAGTTTACGAGTCATAGATGGTGTTGCTATTCATTAACACCGTTCCGGAGGTTGGCCAATCCGCCCTCTTAAAAGGCCTGAGGTTTGAGTGTTTATGATCAAGGTCCTTGTTGTCCTTTGCGCTTTGAATCACTCTATCAGTCCCACTCATGACATCTACTGCTTCTAACATTATGATGGTATCTCCCCATCGTACCGGGTCTACTCTCCCTCCCTATGAGGCTGCATCCCAGACCTTAAACTCTTCCACTTCTGAGCCGTTGGATCAGGCCGTGATGCGCCAGGTTCTGGCGCATCTTGCTGAGGACCCTCGGTTAGCTGAATTGAACTTTGATATTCCTGGTTTGGGACGTACTACCTTCAACGTGAATCATCTCCCAATCTCCGTTGTTCAAGCTCTATTAGCAGTAGCACTAGCTGTGAACACCGAGGTAGACCGCAATGATGAGTGAGTAACTAATTCTGTTCTCTTGTATCGTCAATTGAAAGGTCATTTCTAGTGCGACTTTCCGACTGTCCATAGAGCAACATGAGCGCGATGCAGGGTCTGCGGAAACCATCGCTAATTTGGAGATGTATGTAATTCCTCCCTTTTTCCGTTGATCTTCTTAGCTAATTTGTTTTTAACAGTTCCAACGCTGCTCTTTCCGCACATGCACAGCAATTCGAAGAGGACTACTACACTTTGGATAGTAAATATAATAGTTTGTTGGGGTATGTCATCCGTTTCACTTTCCTTGTATGTGACTAACACTTGGTTATAGACAATACACCAAGCTCGAACAGAAGATGGATAAATTACGTCGACGCCACCGCACCGATGGTCGTGTTAGGAAGGTGGTCAGGGAGTCTGGAGACCGCATTCATGCTCTCGAAGATGCAAATCACTCTCTTCAAACAGATAACGGATTGTTAGTGGCCCGGAGTGATGACCTTCAGGGACGCTTAGATGAAGCCGAGGCATTGGTCCGCAATTGTCGGCAGGAGCTTGTTTTGCTTCAAGCCACTCATGCTACATCGATCCGTGACTATAATCAGCTAGTCATCATGTACCAGCACGTATCTGCCTATCTTCAGTACTACATGGGCGCCTCAAAAGATCTTGCCATGGTAGTACAGACTTTCGCCAAAAGTAACTTGGCACACTTCATGGTAGCTATCGCGGATGATCTAGATAAGGCTCGCATACATGCTTGTGAAATGGTCTGGAAGGATCAGGATTCTGCCAACGATGTTCGTACTCAGATTATTGATGACCTGGATTGTTTGTCATCGATGGTGGATGCCGCGATGAAATCCTCTAACGCCGTTCAGAAATTTGATTCTCGTATCGGGAACCCGGTTGAATTTTCAACCCGTTTCGTTCCCATGTCCGGTTCCTATGCCTGGGACCTTGCTCAAGGTGAATATGTGTTCCGTCGGGTAGTTGACAATCTTCCTGCTTTTTTGACTGGCGCCATGTCAGCTAAGGCGATGGGTAAACGCGTTAGATTCGACGATGAAGTTTCCGTCTCTGAGGATGGGAACTTGGTATACCCTAGTCCTAGGATTTTGGAGTCTCCCGAGTACCAGCCTTATTCCCCCGTTCTATCTCCTTTATCTGTTCAATCGTCTGATTCTGATATTCGTGAAATCCTTCCCTTCGATGTATAATTTCAAATTCCTTAAACAGATTAGTACATTTTAAATAGAATTGTACATGGAATTCAATTGACTGCTTCACTGTGTTTGTGTTTCGCGTTCCCATTCGGATTCCTTAAGTTTATTCTTCTCGGGATGGAGAAAATGGAACTCCTCCACCGACTCTTCAGCCCTGGGTAAGTGTGCAATAGGTTCCCATGTATCGTGTTCCGGGCCATATCCTTCCCATCGGATGAGATACAACATCTTCCCTCTAACTCTCTTACAATCCAATACCTCTTTAACTTCATATTCTTCTCCTCCATCTAGTTCTACTGGGGGTTGGGGTGCTGATTTCCTAGCAGGAAAATATTCGGGTGGTTGTACATTTAGTAAATCAACGTGAAATACATTGTGAATTCTTCCCATTATTCCTGGCAATTCTAGCCTGTAAGCATGTGTTGATATCTTATCTTTGATCTTAAACGGCCCGAATTTCTTGTAATCCAATTTCTTGGATGGGCGTTTAGTTTTGATATTCCTTGTGTTTAGCCACACCTTTGTTCCTACTCCCCACTCGGAACTCTCTTCTCTTCGCTTCTTATTAACCTGCTTCTCATATTGTGTGTTAGCCCTATGTATCTCTTCCTTTAAGTATTCATGAACCTGTTTCAATTCCCTTGCCTTAAGATGAGCCTTATGGCTAGGAACCGCCTTCAGAGTTAGTGTTAGTCTAGGATGATATCCTTTATTGGCAAAGAAGGGAGTAACACCAGTAGCATCACTAGGTGTATTATTGAACACAAACTCTGATAAAGGTAGCCATTCCACCCAATCATCTTGGTCATAGTTAACAAACATCCTAAGATATTGTTCAAGGGTTTGATTTGTTCTTTCAGTTTGTCCATCAGTCTGGGGGTGGTATGCTGTTGATAAATTCTGTTTAATCCCAAGTAATGTGCACAATGATGTCCATAGTTTGGAGGTAAAGAGTGTTCCACGATCTGATATTATGTCAACTGGAAGGCCATGTTTCGAGAATACATCCCTTATGAACAATCTTGCTAGCTCATCAGATTTATCTGTAGTTCGGCATGGTACGAATATGGCTTGTTTAGTGAGCCTACATACTACTACCATGATCGCATCATAGCCCTCTGACATGGGGAGCTCTACAATATGGTCAACAGATATTGAGCTCCAAGGTCGTTCCCCTATTGGTAAGGGTTTCAGTAGCCCAAATTTCTTTAGCCTTATTGCTTTCCCTCTTTGGCAGTCATGACAGGCAAGTACATATCGTTTAACATCCTTGTGGAGTCCTGGCCAGAAGTAGGTCCTTAGAATCAATTTCTGAGTCTTCCTTATCCCTGGATGTCCCCTTAATTTATGATCATGATGTACTTGGAGGATTCTTAGTCGGAGTTCCTCAGGTACATATATTCTACCATCTCGGAGTAGTAATCCATTCTCCACTTTGTACATTCCGGGGTCATCTGAGTTGGCTACTTTCTCCATGTGTTCCCAGTATTGGTCGTGAGTTGACTTTCGGATTTTGGCAATGTCCGCTTCATCATTGAGTATTATGGAAGCCAACAATTGCTCTGGGTTTAGAAGAATTTTTTGATTGTTTTTGTTGGCTTGCACTATTCCCCCCTTTTTAGGATAAACATCCGCTCGTCGGGTGAGTGCATCCGGTTTCATTCCCAGTCGACCTGGCCGGTAATTAATATGGAAGTTGAATCCTGATAAGAATTCTGACCAACGTGCTTGCCTCCTTGTCAAATTCTTTGTTGTAGTGAACCACTGTAGATTATTGTGGTCAGTAAATACTTCAATTTTATACCTTGCTCCTTCCAAGTAAGCTCTCCATTGCTTGAATGATTCCACAATTGCTAACATTTCCTTGTCATATATGTCGTAATTTAGTTCAGCCGCTACTAGGCCACGCGCAAAAAATGCAATGGGGTGGAATTCTCCTGTCTCCGGGTTGAACTGAGATATTACTGATGCATCAGATTCCACAATAATGGGTAAGTCTGTCCTAAAATGTCGTAGTACCGGGGCTTCGGTGAACGCCCTTTTTAGTAGGTCAAATACAGACTGGCATTCTACACTCCATTTCCATTCAGTATTTTTCTGCAACAATTTAGTTAGTGGTTTCACAATCCCTGAAAAATTGTCTATAAATCTTCTGTAAAAGTTAGCAAATCCTAAGAAGGATTGTAATTCTTTCAGAGTGGTTGGTTCTGGCCATTTCATTACTGTCTCTACTTTCTTTGGGTCCATCCTTATGCCTTCTGGGGAGACAATTACCCCCAAATACTCTACCTCTGTAGTGTGGAATTCACATTTTTCTGGCTTTACATGTAAGTCCTGATCTTGTAGTCTCTGTAGGACCTGCCTAACATGTTCTTTGTGTTCCTTTTTGTTATTGGAGTAGATCAATATATCATCCAAGTAGACCACCACAAAATTGTCTGTTAGGTCATGGAAAATATCATTCATAAAATACTGGAAGTATGATGGTGCATTAGTTAGCCCAAACGGCATTACTAAATATTCATATGATCCATATCTAGTCCTGAATGCAGTTTTCCACTCATGGCCATCTGCTATCCGAATATTATTGTATCCAACTCGTAAATCCAGTTTGGTGAATATTTTTGCCTTGCCTAATTGGTCAATGAGGTTGCCTATTAAAGGGAGGGGATACCTGTTCTTTTTAGTTAGTTTGTTCAATGCCCTATAATCAACACAAAGTCTCAGGCTGCCATCCTTCTTTTTTACTCTTTCAATGCCTTGAGCTCCAATTCAGACATGTTATACAATTTCCCCAATGGTGGTAATTTGTTATCTTCCGTGTTTACCTCAATATCATAGGGACGATGTGGCGGTAGAGTCTTGGCTTCTCCTGCTGCAAATACCTTTGCAAAATCATGGTACTCTACTGGCACATATTTGGTTAAGGTTTCTTCATCACTTGCTAAAGAGGCTCGTTCCGGTACTTGACCCGTAAGTTTGATTTTGTTTTTCGGAGTGATCGGAGTGATCGGAGCTTCTGCGTTGGTGTCTAGCGGCGGAGTGGTAAGTTTGTTTAGCTCTTCCCACTCGTGGATCTCCCCACTCAGCTTGTAGTGCAAAGTAAATGTTTCACACCCTGATTGGGCAAGTTTTGCAAATGCTGCCGCATTTACTATCCCAAATTTGGGTCCACCTACGGTATCCCTCCAGCGTGTGTTATGGTTGCGCCTAGGAAACTGTCTTTTCTCCCCTCTGATTGATTCCTTCTCTCTGTCTCTTTTCCTTTTCTTATAGGTTTTGTGGTCCTCTTTTCGCTGTTCTTTTCTCTTAATCTTATAATATTCCTCTAGTTCATCAATATGCAAAAGTAGAGGGTCATTTAGAGTCAGTCCTGGCCATCTAGGTAGACACTCTTCTTTGACCTCCTCAATTAACACTGATGTCCCCAATTCCTGTTTATGGGTTTTTTCACTACCACACTGTCCACTTTGGTTGGGTTTAGTCTTTCTGTACTCCTGGTATTCATCTTCTCTCAATAAAATTGGGTCTTGCAGACTTAGTGTTGGTAATTTGTCTTCCTTTTCTGGTATTACTTCTATAGTTGGTCTAGGCCAATTTATATTCTGTGTAGCATGACTGAAGATTGAGGATCCACTGTCTACAGTTACTGCTGCTAGCTGAATGCCCTGTTGGAAGGATACCTTAAGTTGCTTCCAATCTATTGCTGGATTAAATTTTCGTAGCCAAGGAAGGCCCAAAACCACGGATGCACTTGGGTGAAGTTTTGTTACTAGGAAGGTTACTCTCTGAGTAGTTCCATCCTCAAAGAAAATATTTGTTTCTAGTTTCTGAGTTATTTTCCCTCCTGATGTCAATTCTCCGTCAAATAACGTCAAGGGTATCGGTTCTGGTAATGTTATTAGTTGGTTTTTGAATTTATTTGCTAGAGTTTCGTCAACAAACTCCCTAGACGCCCCTGAGTCTATTAAGGTATAACAAGGATTTGACTCCTTACTATGGAAGTTTATGGGTAGTAAAAGAGAATTTTCGGATGTGGAGTTTAAAGTAATGGAAGTTGCAAACAATCTTTCGGAGCTCACTGCTCTAAGACCCCGAACCGCTCCTTCATGGTCTTCGGAGTCCTTGGCTAGTTTCCCGAGTCATTGTCTAGCATTTCCAATATCGGATCGTCCATGTGTACTGGTTCATCAAAGCCTTCAATGTCCAAGTATACTGCATCTTCTAGTTCATATTCCTCCATAAATGCTCCTCTTGCAGTAATAGATTTAGGTCCATTTTTTCTGAAGTGTTCGCGGTATCGGTGCTCTTTAGAGCCACATATCCCGCATTCCCCGCTTCTCATACGTCGGTTCCACTCATCCTGTGGTATTCGCGGGTAAGTACTTGAGGATTCCTCTACTGTACTTGTAGTGGTATTACTTTCGGTAGTGGCTTCTAATAGTACCTCTTCTTGATTTTCTTCATGGGCTGCTGCTCTACCTGTGGCAGTAGTTGGGGTGGTCCTTTGATTGTATCGAAGATTTGGGGGTTTTGTGTTTGCCTCTGGAGTTTTGGTGTAGTTTACTGCTGTAGAATTATTGTTAGTGTTGTTTGTCCAGTTGCGCATTACTCCCAATCCTATTTCGCTAAATGCCTGTTTAGCACTGTCCAACCGCATCAGTTTTTGGACCACTCCAGCAAATGTTTCTGGTATATCTCCATGATCCACCAGACGGCTCCGCAGGTCGGATCGGATTTGTTTAAGCATTCTCCATCGGAGTGCATTGTCATTATAATTAGTTAGCAATGCAATGTCCTCAAATCTTACCAAGAAATCTGCAAAAGCTTCAGACCACCGTTGAATACAACCATCCAGTTTGGATTGAGCAGTAAGTACTTCATCGTGAAGTCCAAACATTTCCTCAAACAGTGTTAGGAAGTTATTCCAAGTAGTGAGAGCTGGGATGTGTTCTCCACTCCTTTGCTTCCGCATTAAATTCTGGTGGTAACGCTTAGCTGGCCCCTTCATATTAGAAGCCGCAAATGCAATTTTGGCCACATCATTGTTGTAGATCCTAGACTTGGCTGTAAAAATATTTTCACAACTGTCCCGGAATTCACGCCATTCCTCTCTATTTTCTCCTGAGAAAGGGGTTGGTTTGGTGATGTCCAATTTTGCCTCACGGTTCATTTCCTCTTTCTCCCTCTCCCTTCTCTCCTTCTCTTCAGTGATCTCACCATTTCTTACTTCTCTTCCGTCGCGGCCATCACGGCCATCTCTCCCCCTCTGGGAGTATCTTCCACCCCATCCCCTCCTATGTCCTTGCCAACTCCTCCCATCACTGTCAGATTCCGAATCCCCATAATATCCATTACCTCCCCCATTTGGCGAGCCTCCTCCTCCATTTCCATCTCTTATGGGTGATGTACTTCGGCTAGAATTAGCTCTGTTGGAAGTATATGATGTGTGCCGGTTTCCATTGTTAAATGGCGGTCCACTTCTTCTTCCTCCTGTGCCCACCTTCAAGTGAGTATTCCCATACTTTGAGTTTTGTGGTGTAATAGCCTCCTCATCACCACTGTTAGGTGCAGAGCTATAGGGGTCTGTTGGGGGGTGACCACCACCTCCTCTTCGTCCAGTCTCCTGAGAGTGCAGTTTCATGATCTGTTGGTTGTTAGTGGCATTGTTATTTTCTGTCTCAGGGCTGTTACCCCTGGTGTTACCTGATTTATCCTTTGATGGGGGGCTCCTATTTCCACTTGTCACATCCATATCTTGCTCACTATTATTGTGCTCCAACTTTTGCATGTCACTCCCCTTGCTGTTAATATAAGAATTTTCACTATTGAAAGAAGGATGATCACTCCATGGCTTGTATCCATTTCCCTCTAATTTAGTGGAGATACTTCCATAGTCACCAGAAGTTGTGATGAAAGGATCTTTATTGTCTCTCTGCTTCTGTTGTTGGCTTGATTCTGTGTCAATAGACTCCTTTCTTTTCCCTTTATTGGGAATATAGGGATATTCATATCCTGATGGTCCTGCAGTTGAAGTTCCTACTCCAGGTCTGGTATCCCTCTTGTAAGGATTCATGTAAGTAGAAACACTTTCTTGTATTGCCTGATGTGGAGGTAGATCTTTCACAAAGTCTCCAGTTACTGGTCCTGAGTTTGTCCTTTCTGAGATTTCAGGGTCCCTTTCAGGCGTAGTGGGGGGTGTTACAATTCCCCTAGGGTTTGGTTCATTTTCTTTCATTCTTTTCCACTCCATACCTCTTTTCTTACTATGATTCACAGATTTTTCCTGAATCATAGTTTGAATTGTAGATGTATTGGTTTCTTGTTCATTGATGGATGCCCTTTTAGTATCCTTTCTCCACTGTAAAAATTCGGCAGTTAGTTCAGTTATGGATTGGTCTTCCTCAGGCTGTTCAATGTTAGTTTCTCCATTACTTGTACTTAACCTTTTAGGTCCTTGTTGTTGGAAGCTTCGGGCTAATGCCAATTGTTGTTGATATTGTTTCCAGTCCTGTTCTAGATATGGGGGGACCGGATCGGCCTCATCTGAGTATTGACGTTCCGGGGGAATTTCCTCCCAAGCTTCTCCTGTAGTACTGGTACTGCCATAGCGCATGCGGCGTGGAATTAGGCTTGGCCGGGGTGGAAATTCCACTTCCGAGCTGGACGTAATATTTGCCACATTCATAGGTTCTTCTTGAATTATCTGTTGCCTTGGTGCCCACGGCGTGTCACGTCGAGCTCTCCTATGCTGGTTTTGATTTAGGGGAGTTATCCCATGGTCTTGCGCAGGTGATAGTAAGGAAGATTCCTCCCCCAATGGTGTTGGAAAGGCATCTTCAATTGAGCCTTGATAACCAATGTCTGATTCCCTTAGCCTGCTATTACTCCTTCCCTGACTGGAACTTTGATTTGATACTGCCAGGGTTATTTCCGAGGGGAATGATGAATCTTCAATGATTTGGGCAAACTCTCGTCTCCTAGTCTCGAGTTCCAGACCTAAAATAATATCAATATTATCTCCTTGGAATACCTGGGATAATTCAGGAGTAAATGAATCTTTATTAACGTTGGCCAGATCCCTTAACATCCGTAACCAACCGATTGGTGTTCTGCGTGAATTGGGTGTAAATCCAAGTCTTTCCAGTAACACTCTAGCTCTGTTTCCTAGTGTGCCTAGTCCCAAACGCATCGCTTCAGCTTCTAGTCTTCTTCTCCTTTCTTCATCAGAGCTATATGCTGTATGACTACTACTAGGTGATCGAGTAGTCATAGGGGATAGCATTTCCATATTTGCTCTTAACTGTAGAATTCTCCTCTTAGTACTGATCACTTCGGGAGGAGATTGGTGAGGAGATTCTACTATAGATGAAAGCCAATCATTATTCTCAACAATGTTGCGATAGGGTTGCCCTCGAATAGTACGTACATAATGATTAAGCAGCCGTGCATTTCGGGGGTCTCGTATATTGTTTGCTAGATTAAGAGGAAGTTCATAAAGTGGGTTTGTAGCCAATGTTTCCAGTAGCCATAACCATCCTACTGCCGTTCGCTCCCCTTGGTCTTGTATACCCAATCTAACGAGTAGATCCCTGACAAGGCGTGCCATTTCATGTAATTGTTCTCGAGTTCTCCTATATTCTTCCCTATCTCTTAATTCCGGGAATTCACTCTGAGTAAAGTTGAGTGGTTCTTGAGAAGAGTGAACGCGTAAATTGTCATTATAACTATCGGGATTTTCCCCCATAATTGCACGGTACTGTTCCGCATAATTTCTGGGTCGGGATAAATTTATATCCGTGTCCCGTGGAGTAGAGTGATCAATAGGTGTATCCAAGAAAATAAACCTTTCCCTAAAATGTTCTGACCCCTCTCGACCTTGAGATGGCGTGACTATAGGCATTTGGGATCCAGTCTCTTGAGGATAGACCACTACTTCGGAGATACGGTCTTCTCCTAACGATTCTGATGGATGATTCGCTTCACGAAAAACATTTGATGTGTCAGGTGGTTGCGATGGAGCGGTCATGTAAGCCGTGGGTGTATGCGGCAACTCCTGTGTTCGTTCCACAAGTTCTGCAAGTAATTGCTGTCCCATACTTGGTGGAGAGACAGTCAATCTAGACGCCGGGGCATCAATCTGATTTTCCAACTCCGTTTGTAAATCAACTTGATAAGGTTCCGGGCGTATAGGCATCCCAGCAGACTCTCTTGTGTAGTATTGGTGTTGAAAAGAACGTTCCGGTTCCGTTGGGGCCTCTATGTTTCCGAAGGTCGTTAATCGGGCCGCACGCAATCGCGTCGGAGATAATGACATAGATCGGTTCCGGGGATTTCGTCCCAAAGGCCAGCCGCGTTCAGGGAAGTATAGTGGCGTATTTTCCGTGGTTGTCGCTTGTGATGGTTGATTTGTGACTCGTCGTATGACATTCGAGTCTGGTGTGATCATATGGACAGGATAAGAGATTGATTGTGTAGCCAATCGTTCCATTTCTTCACGGGTCCGAGTAATTGTAGTCATTGAATATATTGCAACAAGAGACTTCTTATTATGTGAAGAGTCGAGTACGAATCTCCTTTGCCACCAATGTCAATAGGTTCAGTAAGTAACTGGTTCACTAGGCAATGAATTAGCCTAGGGGTTGAAATATATTTAATGAATACAATCTAAAGAATTATTGTTAGGGCGTAAGTATTACTGGGAAAGCTTCAGTAATCTTCAGGGTTGCTGGGATAATTCAAGCGTTGATACTATTGGTAAGTCGTCAATAGTATTCGAGGTTTCGAGTCTTCACTATATTGGGATTGACGTCAATATAGGCTTCAAACTATCCACTTATCTGGTATGTACTCAGTAAGTATTTAGTTAGGGATGTATGTACTCAAGGATATTCACTCAAGTAAAGTTCAGTTGCAAGTAAGGTGTATTCACGTAGTGATGGTTACAAAATAAGAAGTCTGGGGAACCAGAATCGAAATACCATGCATTTTATAGTGTTTCGGGGTACTCCCGGTTCCCTAAATATGACTCGATCTAACTAAAGATGACTTATCTACTTATTTATTTAAGGCTTTACTACCTACTATAATCCGTGACCATAATGGTGTAATATTGACTCGTTGTGTAATCAAGTCAACCATATACAGCTGCGCCTTGACTCGGAAGTCCTAATTGCGCTCCGATCGGTGGTGTACTTCCAGAAGGGTATCATTGATCCCATTGATCAAATGTTGATTTCGTTGTTTAGCCATCCGATCGGAACATAATAAGTAAGCGCCAGTTGAGCGCTCGCTTCCCTTCCTTACTTCGGGTCCCATACTTTTGGATTCCAATCAGTTACAGTGACTTTAAGTAATAGTAACAACCTGGAATACTCGTTACAGTGTCAAGTATGCCTTAGGTACAGTAGAACTGTTAATATGTACACTTTAATGGCAAGGGAGATGTAAGAATGCAGGAATATGGTGTGACTGCAGGTTCGATTCCTGACAGTACTCACTAATCGGTGCGTTCTCTGCCGACTTGTACGTATTGTTGAGCACCTCGACTAGTTCCGGCACATGAAAGGTGTCTGAACAAGGTTGGTGCGACGTAGCACAGTTTGGACATCCAGTCCCATACTTACGGTTACTGTGTTCGTCACAGGCATACGAGCAGTCCGGCTTATCCTGCTTATCCTCTCCCTTGGTACCCTTGGTATGGCAACCGCCACACTGGATGCAAGGGTTCTCACGGATAACAGCCGGAGTCTGAAAATCATGTTAAAATTTAAATTATCGATAAACTGAAAACTTACTCGACACAATGCGCGGTTCGCTCGGACAAAGTCCAACCAAGACATTTGGTGATCGCCCGTGCTGAGTGCAGGAAGATCCTTGAAGGCATCTAACTCAGGAGTAAGGCCCCAAGTGAGCTCAGCCTTAAAGAGTTCCTTTGGCTTCTGCAATAAAAAGGCCGAAGTGTTAGTCTTGAAAGGTAGAGAAAAACGGAATAGAACTTACTTGGGTCCCCTTGGGGACAATCTCGTCAAAAGACGGCAGATCCATGGCATCACGCTCGAAATGAACAATCACGGTGCGGTATTCTCGAGATCCACTCTTTGCGAACTCTTTGGATGATTGTGCAGCGAGTCTCTTGAAGATGTTGT
Source organism: Rhodocollybia butyracea (assembly GCA_015501585.1). Classification (NCBI taxonomy): domain Eukaryota; kingdom Fungi; phylum Basidiomycota; class Agaricomycetes; order Agaricales; family Omphalotaceae; genus Rhodocollybia; species Rhodocollybia butyracea. Next base: position 27,444 of record JADNRY010000260.1, read on the forward strand.
CGAGGTCAACGTTTCCCACATCTCCCTCGGGAACAAGGAAAACCAAGTTCTCGGGCGGAGTATGCACAGGTGTAGGTTCACGAGAAGACTCCGCAAGTGGGGCCCCCTTGATCTTAGAACTGGAAGCCACGGGAACGGGGATCTCGACAACCGGATTGGACTTCTTGACAGTCTTGAGTTTAGGAGCGGGACGAGGGACAGGAAGGGATGCAGCCTCGATTTCTTCCGTGGGCTAATTCTGACGTTTGCGTTTCAGTTTGGGCTAGGAAAAATGAGACAGTCAGAATCCGGGAAAAGAGAAAGGAGAGTAGGAACTCACGGTGATCACGGAGGGGTCCCCCTCTTTGCCTTTGCCTTTGCCTTTCGGCTCTACTATCCTATCCTTTCCTTTAGTCGAGACTGAAGCATTGCTCCCTCTCGCCGGACCTTTTGCTTTCAGAGCCTTCGAGGTCATCGAAGGTCTGGTCGCCGAACTAGTTGCCAATTTAGATGTGACAGTCGCTGGTTTAGCCTTGGGCTCAGCTTTCACTTTGACCTCAGCCTTTGAGGGAAGTGGAGGTTTAGACGAAGTCTTCTTGGCAACTGTAGCACTGCGAGTAGAATGACGAGGGATCTTGCGGGATTCCGAGGAGTCCTAAAAAGAAATATTAAAAGTTAAAAGGATAACAATATAAATAAAACGGGGAAAAGGTACCTCTGAGTTCACGGAAATAGCCTCGTAAGGCGATGCCCTGTCCTCGGAAGGACCGTCTTCATCTGAGGCTTCTTCCTCCTCCTCCTCGTCGGTAGGTTCACCGGTGTCCAGCCGACTAAAGTGGAGGTCACCTTGAGTTAATAACCACGCCGATTCACAACATCCCTGGTCAAAAGGGAGAGGAATGGGAAGGTCGGGTGTCTGTCCGCGATGGAGGGCGCTCGCCTAGGAAAAGTTAATAAAAAGAAAAGATAAAGTTAGTGCGAGCCACGTACCAGGATCCGGTCAATAAGAGCCCCATCCAAGTACCAGCTTGGTTCCGTGTCGTTGAGCTGTAAAGCGCTTCGGACAGCGGCGGAAAGGCGTTGGGCAGCAGCAAAAATGCCTTCGATAATTAAAGGAACATTCTTATGTCCCACAACATGGGTACGGAGGAATTTCTATCATAACATAAGATAAATACGTTAATAAAGGACAAAAAGGGGGCTTACCAGTCGATTAGCGAGAGCAATAAAACTGGTACGGTATTCTTTCGCCTTGGGCAAAGACGGAGTCCACTCGGGGTCCTTGGCTGCCTCGAAGAGTTGAGGGTTAAAGCGTTGCTGAACAGCAGTAGCACAGGCCCATATCATCCGTGCAGAATAAGCCGAGGGGACGTCCCTTTTGTCGAAACCAAGACCCCGGGTTGTTGGAAAAAGAAAGAATTGGTTTGCGTAGCGTCGGCGGCATTGTCGAATCTCGCAACAAGATGGCTGGCCAGTTCATAGAAGGATGGAAGTACGCGTTTTAAAGTCATCTAGAATGTCCGAGGAATTGTCTTCACATGTTATGGACAAGTACATATCGACGAGCGAGTCGGGAAGAAGGTCACACTGCTCTCGGTCGGCAAGCATGGTGGTAAGAGATGATGATGGGACTTGTTGAAAATTTCCAACATTGTCTTATTAATAGGTCATTGCCCGAAGCCGTAGCCGAAGTGACCGGCATCTGTCTTAAGACGTAAAACAAACATATCACAAAATACGAATGTGATGAAGGCGTTTTCAGAGTTCTCGGAGACTTAACACGTTAAACTTAAACGAAAATGTTATCGAGGAAATGATTGGAACCCCCAATCAGGAGTCTAGGCGCCCGCAGCATATGTTGTCTTGTAGATCAATTCAATTGTTGACACCTGATTCACATAAGCGCCCGACGTCGAGAATGATCCCAGTTAAACTTAGGGGTAGTACATCCAGACTAGTCCGCGGGAAAGGAATTAGAATGCTAAATGCCGAGAACATAAAAGGGATTGCTAGCAGAGTCGATCCTAGGCTTGGTGGGCTGACCGGGGACGGTCAGATCATTAGTTTGGGGGAGATATTAGGCCTAAAATCAGCCTAAGGCGTGTAACCGTACATTTTGACACTTTGTACGTGTTATACAATGCAATAAGAGAGTTATACGGAGCCCGAGCGTGATAGCTGTTGCCGAGGCAAAGAACTTAACAATAATACTCAGCGAGCCGTGAAGGTACGCCCACAAGCGTAGCCTAGAGCCAAGCTAGCGAGGATACCTGGGCTGCCCGGAGATGTAACGCTAGATCGTCAATCTAGTTATACCCAAAGAGTGTAGACTCTCTAAACTACAGGACATCTCGAAGCGGGATAAGTACTAAGCCAACGCGTTACTCAAGGGAAGGAATTATGAGGGAAGGCATCCCTCGCACTAAGACCCCCAACGAGCTATGTTAAGATGTGGACTTTACAGTCCGTAACAATGGACCAGAACAATCCTGAGGGAAACCGTAGAGGTCTATTCGCGGCACCGGTCGTAACCGTGAGGACGGTAGAAACATACTTAGCGGTCCTACGGAAAGCTACGCGCCGGGATAGCCTTGGCAAATCAAAACATTTGATCTTAGAAATCATACACGGAGGTCTTATCCATTAAAGCCGACTATCGGGAATCACTTGTACATACTCAGCGCAGTTGCTCGAGATTGTCATAAGTGGTGTCGTTGGAAAGCTAGATAACAGGCCTTCTCGAGAGAATGTTAATCACACTCAGGATGGACAGAACTATCCGAGGAATAGAATGAAACTCACCCAAGGGAAACCGGGCGGCGAGTGATCATGAAGCGCAAAGGTACTCCTGACCCCGGAGAATTGTGGAGTAATCGGAGAAACCTCGCTCGGATCAAAACACTCTAAAACTATGTTAATCCTCACGAAATCATATTTTACCTCTGATATATACCCAAGAATGGACTATTTCTTTATCGTGTGTACCATATATAGGCTGGAGTTTCCTTTCCGGGCCAGATTCCTCTGTTCCACTCTCTTTCCGTCTCTCTCCGTATCTGTTTCATCTATTTTTCGTATTAAACTCTCTCTACTCAGTATATAAGCCAGATATATTTATTCAATAAGACAAGTTTCTTGCCCTCGATTTGACTGCTAAGACCAGTGCTCCGTAGAACGTCCCACGGGATCAGTAGCGTGATGCCTCCTGACTTGGTTATCTTAAGAAAGTAATAAACTTCATGCGCTTCGCAAAGCCCATTTATATCTTGATCGAATTTAAGTGTGTAGAGTTCTCTCGAACTCCAGATCAACTCAAATCTAGTTGCTTCCTTAGAGGGGACGGCTTCTAGTAAGGGATTATTCGGCTCCAGAGTGAGGGTTCCTTAGTTGACTTCTTCATGAAGTTAGACGAGCCACTAAGATTGTGGTACGAGTTCCTAGTGATTAAGTTCACTCACAATATCGTAGCTTGGCCCAGAGTTTGGTCGAGGACTTTACGGCGTCACAGCAGCTAGTGCCAGAGTTTGCCTAGGGTTGTTGACAAACCTCGAGATTACTATTCTAGCTAGAGCCAGAGTTTGCCTAGGAGAATCTTAGTTTCGTTGTATTGGTTTTGGTTTTGGTTAATTGATTTGGACATACACATCTGGTTCCCTCGTACACTCGTACACCCCAACTAGGCTTCTCTCGACTTAGTTCTAAGAGTTGTCTAAGCTTAGTTACCCACGTTAGCGCTACAGTCTTGAACCTGGAGCAGTCGCGCGCGTACATCCGATATTACAAAGCTTTCCTCGGGGAATCTCTGACAACCCGCCCTCGCTCCCTTACATATCGATAGTCTGGTTAGGTGCAGTAGTGTTTTTGTTAGGTTGTTTTATAGCACCTTTCACATACCTACACGTAAATACCCAAATAACGACTTTGAAGATAGTTGGCTACGGGAAAGCTCAGAAGTCTTTCATACACGAAGGAAAGATTATTGTAATTACCTTTGAGGAAGCTTTCCACTCCCCATCTGTGACTTCCGACCTAATCTCGATCTCCAAGCTATGCGACAGAGGGATGACTGTCGCGTTTGGTAAACAATCTGTAAAGTTTTATTCCGACTCCGGAGATCATATCCTGACAGGCTACAGACATGGTGGCCTCTACCGTTTGCAGGAGAAGGAGGCATCAGCGTTGGTAGTAAAGTCAAGAACTCTTGATAAGCCAGTAGATCTTGAGGGATGGCACCGACGCTTCGGTCATGCAGGCGTAACGAGGATTCGACTTGCGCTGGAGAAAGGCTTGCTGAACGGACTCAGAGTAATCGGAGATCCGAACATGAAACCACCTGAATGTGATCCCTGTCACATTGGTCAAGCTAAACGCAGAGCCTTCGATGGGAAGACAGAACTGGAGAGAAGGATACTAGAGAGAATTCATATCGATCTCACTGGACCGATGCGTACTTGTGCTTTGGGAGGATTCTTCTACTCTATGCCTATTGTGGACGGATGCTCGGCTATGACGAAGGACTTCTACTTGATGAACAAGGAGTCGTCGTCAACACTCGCGGCGTTGGAGAAGTACAAGGCTCTCGCTGAAAATGAGACCGGAGAGAAAGTATTGAACGTTCGGGTCAACGGTGGTAAAGAATTTAGCAGCGGTCCTTGGCTTAAGTGGGCGGAGGAACATGGGATAAAGCTTGAAGTTACTCCTGCATATTCGTCAGCGGCGAATGGTCTGGTAGAGAGAAAACATGGAGTTACCTTTGACCATGTACGTACTATCCTCTACGAATCAGGCCTACCCCCTTTCCTTTGGACATACGCCTGCGCCTATATTGTCTATACGGAAAACCTACTTCCGGCCGCTAGAACAGGGTATAAGATCCCGGCCGAGCTTTGGTACAAGAAGAAGATGGACGTTACGCACCTACGTCCTTGGGGAGCTTACACTTGGGGCACGATAGTCGATGGATCTCCTGGAAAGCTGGATCCGCGTGGGTTTGCGGGCCGTATGATAGGATATGGCGAGAGAGGTGTGTATTTGCTCTATCTGTCGTCAGGCCGTGTCGTGGCGAGTAGGGATGTGTCCTTTGACGAGAGGTTTCGAGCTGCTCTGCCCTCAGTTGCAGGGGAGAGGGGAGACGAGAGCGACGGAGAGGTTGAAGAAGAAACTCAACATCTCGACGACGTCAGGGCAACTGATGTCGGAGACAGCTCCGTGATTCCCGAGCCCGTGATCTCCGAAACCTCAAAGGTACCCGATCAAAACTTACAACTTTGCCGCTCCTCTCGAAATCGAACACCTTCAGCAATTGCGAAAGCTAGTTCAGAGTCCGAGACTAGGGAGAAAGAAGGCAGCAAGGCCAGACACGAATGGGCAACAGACACTCAAAGACCGAGGGCAAACTTCATAGCCCTTTCCGAACATCTACCTACCGAGGTCGATGATAAGTTCAACACTGCTCTCTCAGCAATCGGGCTCCCACCTGTTCCGAAGTCATATGCGAAGGCCATGGATAATCCGACTCGCTGGACCCCAGCGATACAGAAGGAGATTGAGAGAATGAAGGAGTTTGAAGTCTTTGGACCACTTCAAGACCCGCCACCGGGAGCGACAATTCTCAATCCGCTCTGGGTATTCGCTCATAAGCTCAATGGGTCGGGGGAGATCGTCGACGAGAAGGCACGTTTGGTAGTAAATGGTGGTACCCAGGTAGAGGGGAAAGACTACTTTGAAGTCTTTGCTGCCGTTTTGCGCTTTGAGTCCCTTCGTATTCTTATTGCTGTCTGGATCACTCTGGGTTATTTTATTTGGCAGATAGACTTCGCCTCAGCATACCTCAATGCCGATATAGAAGAAGAGATGTATATTCGACCACCCGAAGGCTTTGAAGGAAGAGGAACAGGGAAGGTAATGAGGATGAAGAAATCCTTGTACGGGTCTATGCAAGCAGGAAGGAACTGGTGGAAGCTTCTTGATGCGACGTACAAAGACCTAGGTTACCACCGATCCCAAGCCGACCAATGCGTTAGGACCAGGAAGTCAGGCATCGGGGAGACAATGACGGGCACGTATACTGATGATACTCTTGGAGGTTCTTCATCGAAGGAGGAAATGGATCGAGCAAAGGAGGAGATTGGGAGCAGATATAGGATTAAGGAGACAGATACAGTCCAGTTTGCGCTAGGTATGCGATTGGTCCATGACAGAGAATCGGGAACGGCTACACTCTCGATGCCCGCGTATTGGGACCAGCTCTTCACGAGGTTCGGACTACAGGACTTGAAACCGAAATCGACGCCTTATCCACCTGGTCTTAAACTCACCAAAGACCAGTCTCCCAAGACCGATGCTGAACGTCACTTCATGAAGGACAAGCCATATGGAGAGCTACTAGGTGGAATACAGTTTGGCCAAGGAGCTTGCCGTCCAGATTTCGCGTTCGAAACGAATGATTTAGCTCAATTCTCTCAGGATCCTGGACAAGCTCATTGGAATGGTCTCATTCATCTCTGTCGATATATCATCGGGTCCAAGGAGCGTGGTATTGTATTCAGGAAGTCGGATACGGGTCTTACTCCCAAGACATACTGCGACGCGAATCACGCTGCATGCACGGATACCCGGCGGTCGGTTACGGGGGTTCTGACTATGCTCGCTGGAGGTCCAGTCTTCTGGATGTCGAAACAACAGGACGTCGTTGCGCTTTCTACCACCAAATCGGAGTATATTGCTTATGGGAAGGGCGCTCAACAAGCGAAGTGGGTACACAACTTCATGTCCGAGATTGGTTATCCTTCCCCCTTCCCTCTCAGCTCTTTGCCGATAATAAAGGCGCTATCGCGATCTCAGGGAATCCGAAGTTTCATCAGCGAGTCAAGCATATCGATATTCGTTTCCATTTCCTTCGAGACTTGGTTGAGGCTGGAGAAATCAAGATCGACTATGTCCCTTCTGAGGACAATCTGGCCGACATTCTTATGAAGCCTTTGGGGACTACGCTTCATCGTTGCATAGTTGGTCTGTTGGGGATGAGTGATGGCGATGGGCGAAACTAGGGGAGCTTCGTTACTGGGAGTTCCGCCCCCCGCCCTTTGATCTCAGGTCAGAAGGGATGTATTTCAATATAGGAAGGTTTACCCCCCAGGGGGTTCCGATGTTTCTCCATGTCTTATTTTATTTATCCAGCCTATTCGTTCATCCGAGTGCCTTGTTCCTACTTGGCAGTTTCGAGTATCTTACTTATATACAGGATTAGTTATCCTTAGCCCTCAGACGTTTGTACATGTACACTTCTGAGGGTGAGTTACTTTATTTATATTTCTGTATTCACTTACTTACGCTGGTACTTGTAGCGCGTACTTATAAGTTCTACAGGTACATATCTACTTCAATACGAGATGTTTGTACACGTACACTTCTGAGGCGCATACTTATAAGTTCTACAGAGCTTGAACCCGGGATCCTTCTTCTGGTCGCCATCAAGTGGTATCACGCACGCGTTCCAACCTGCTTTCCTGTCCCGTTTATGCTCTTTGTTGTTGTGTCTTTGCTTTCGTTTTCGTTCTGTCTTATACGTCCTTCTGTTCCCATTGCATCCTATATGATTCTAATTTGTTTCAACGTTAGCACAATCCCAATCTCTTTTAGTCCATATCAAGATTTACATAGATCTTGCCATCCGAGTTCCTGCATACAGGAACATTCATGTAAGGGCCGGTGGCCAGAGTCCTTAGGTCACACGCGTGAACACTACAAAAGCTATGCGATTGTGTACTCAAGGTGCGAAAGAACTAGCGTAATTAGCTAATTGTACGGTACTTAAGTAGACAAACTGAATAGGAATAGAAATAATATCTTATCAATTGATAAGATAAGGTAATTGGCGTACAACACCATGGGCCGCGCGCGTAGGGCGTGGCCGGCTGTTATCAGAATGGTGAGGGGGGTAGGCAGAAGTGGAGGCGTTACAATTCACCATTACCACTACTGCAGAGCTGTATTGTTGTTGTGTAAAATCTTCATCAAGATTTGGTTCAATAAGAAGTAACGCTGTCATCCCCGCCTTCAAGTTCTTCACCGCACAGTCTCCCATAGTGTACCCTTCATTTTTGATTTCAAAATAAAGGAACATTTTTTTTGAAACTGACGACTTCACGCATCCCAGTTGCTGATCGCGGCTGTGTAGACTCCACGCTGACGAGCGTTAACCTGCGTTAACTAACGTTTAACTAGAGAGAGCCATATAACCAGAGCTAGAGATTCATAAAATCGGTGCATTTTCCTTCTGAAAGCATTCATAGTTTATTTACGTGAAGTTTCACAGAACTTCCTTGAGTATGCTATAGATTCAAACCGGAGAATGTTTGGTTCACGAGCCTAGGCACACGTCTCCGGTACTTCGGAGGCTAATCAAAGGGGCGGAACTCCACTCGCATGAAACGTTGGACAAATTACTATAAAGCAGTGTGCGAGCTGGAGCAAATTCTTTCCCACTGCTGGTTCAGTACACACTTTACTCAACACCCAAAGACCCTTCATCTCATTTTCAATGCGTATGATCACACGTATCCATTACCTGGAGCTCATCTTCTTCTCTGTGTTCATCTTTGCCGTGCATGGAATGCCCACCCGCGGGCCCGAGGTAGATTTAACGAGCCCACTTTCATTTCAGTTATTCACGACTCTTTAGAAACCCCAACCCCTGAAATATTTTGCGACTATTCTCAAAGAGGACTTCTCTCCAGTTCTGGCAGGCGTCACACAGGGCACGAAACAGCAGATTACTGGAATGATAAAGAACATTGACTTGCCAGGCCATAAGAACATTGACTTGCCAGACCATAAGAAATTCGATATTCATTACAACACTGAAAAAGCGACGTATGGAACGCAGGACTTGCAAGTCCCTGGCTATCAACAGATGATTCGTGTTGTGCTCCAGGGAGGGACCGCTTGTAATAAGTATCCGTGTTTCGGGTGGATCTGGCTTAGAGAAGGATCTGGCAAGGATTCTGGCGTCATCGGTTCAATCTTCAGCCTGAGCATCGACTCAAATGGTCTTCAGGACTGGGACAGACATTCGTACCGGAAAAAATATCGATGGGATACATCAGAAACTGTGGAGGTTTTGGACGTTGAAAAGCTGGGAGAAAGTTCCATTATTGAGTTTGAGAACGCTCAAGGCTCTTGGCTGACCAAGTGGAGTACGGTGACAGAGCTCAAGGTCAAGCGCTGGAAAGATAAAAATTCAAAGTTGGGCACGTTGAAGTCGGCACCGTCGCGCCCGAAGTCAGGCTCAAGATCGGCACAGTTGGGCACAAAGTCAGCACATTTGGGCTCAAAGCCGGGGAAACAAACTCAGAACAAAAAAGCAAAGGGTAAGTAAGCTAAAATCATAGCCGCCGAGCTGATTTACGATCCCAGAGAATCATATCTCAGCGAAAAAAGACGGTAAGCAGGCTAGCATCGGGTGTGCTGAGCTGAAACACTAACCATTGTGGTGACAACAGCAGATCCTCAGTCGGCCAATCCCTCCAGCGGACATTTGCCCCCCAGCTCAGAGTCAAGCGGACATCGAGAACAATATAGTAAGCAGGCTAACATTGGTTGCGCTGGGCTGAAACGCTAACCATTGTGGTGACAACAGTAGATCCTCAGCTGAAAGACCCCAAGTTCAAGTTCAGCGGATATTGGCCCGCCATCCACGAGCACGAGTCGGCCGGGTATCAAGAACAAACTGGTAAGCGGGCTAACATTGAGTGCGCTGAGCTGAAGCGCTGACCATTGAGGCGACAACAGTAGATCCTCAGCTCCTAGCCATTTCCTCCAGTGGACATCAGCCCCCCATCCCAGGTATACAATCGACCATCCGAGGATCCATGGGTCATGTAGGCATACCGCACACGCAGGGTAAGGCCAAGCCAGTTTGGAGGATTAGCCATTGAACTCTATGATCTTAACAGCCAGTTCTGAGCAGCCTCTGGAAGCCCCCATGTCAGAAGAGGAAAAATCAAATTTTACAAGTATGTACATGGCGTCTGGCAGTGAGTAAGGGAGAGTATATCTAGCTTCGACATATGCAGATTCGTATATCCGCCGTAACAAGAGTCCCTGCCATTTGTGAGTACTTGAGTCGTGACCTCCAAAGAAAGGAACATTGGAACTGACAACTTCGCGCGTCCGAGTTGCTGATGACGGCTGTGTAGACTCCACGCTACTAGACGCTACTCCACGTTGGTGAAGAGCGTAAAATAAAGTTTAGCCCTAGCTAGAGATTTATAAAAATCGGTGCCAGATTTTCTTTCTGCAGTGCTGCATTCCTGTCATAAATTATTTACGGTTTCGTAGAACCTCGACTAATGCTTAGAGAACGGCCAGTTCAAGTGCCAGGCACACGTCTCCGGTACCTCGGAGGCTAATCAAGGGGCGGAAATCCAGCTAACTCCAGCCGCATGGTCACGAAACGTTGGACAAATTACGATAAAAACAGCGGGCGGGGCAAATTCTCTCCCAACTGCTGGCTCAGTTCAAACTCACACAGAACGACCGAAGACCCTTCGGCTCATTTTCAATGCTTATGGCCCCGCGTGTCCATTGCCTGGGGCTCATTTTCTTCTCTGTACTCATCTTTGCCGTGCACGGGATGCCCACCCCCACGCACGACGTTGCGCAGGTAGATTTAACAAGCCAGCTTTCATTTCATTTATTCACGACTACAGTTAGCCACCCAAATATGTTGTGACTATTATCGATATTAAGAACTTCAAAGTAGTTCCGGAAGGACTCACCGAGACCACAAGAGATAGGATCGGCAGGATGATTAGGGAGATACTTGGCAACCCGGAAAAGTCCCCGAGAGCCCGTATTGAGCACAACACTGCAACATTGACCTCCTTTACGAGCAAAGACTACCCAGTTTCGAACTTTCAATACATGGTGGTTCATTTTGTGATCCAGGGAAGTACCCCTTGTGACAAGTATCCATGTTTCGGGTGCATACGGTCTGCTGGGCGCATCTATGGTTCAATCTTCAGCATGAGCACCGACGGTACATGGGAAAGAGTTCCGACTGACCTTGCGAAGTGGGGATCAGACGATTTCGGTAGAGAGTTTAAGAAGACTGAAGACGAATGGATGAACAAGTGGAATACGGTGACCTCGTTGGGTGTCATGATATTGGAAAACAGTCGTAAGGGCATTCTGGACGGTAAGCAAGCCAATATCCTGTGATATTATATAGCTGCTGAGCTGGTTTACGATCCTAGTGGGATACGCGCTCTCCGTTCTAGCGGGGCAAAATGGTAAGCATGCTAACATCGGGTGCGCTGCGCCGACCGTTGAAATGACGATGGCAGCAGCCCCAAAGACGGACCACCACAGCAAATCTCCCACTCCCGAGCCACCCAGTCCGCAACACAATCGTACGCAATAATCTGATATTGGATGCGCTGAGCTGACCACTGAGGTGACAACAGCTATCGTGCCAGGTATTACGCTGTTCAACAGACCCTTGAACGGGCATGCTGACTTTCGGAAACAAGAAGGTAAGCAGGCTAACATCGAGCGTGCTGAGCTGACCATCGAGGTGAGAACAGTCCAGGGTGATTCTGGACTACCGAAAATCTCCAAGGATCCCTCCTATGATCCCTTCATGGGTCATGATCCGGAAGACCCATACAGCTTAAGCCTACATGGACATCAAGTGAGAGATAACCGCTGAGCTGACTGTATGATCTTGGAGCGATAGCGGATTCTACCAAAGGACTTCATGGGTAAGCAGGTCAGCACTGAGTGAGCTTATAGCTGACGATGAAACAGGAGTCCAGGAGCTAAAGAGGACTGGAGAGATTACAGCCGCTGAGCTAGGGGCCTGTGGTTTGAAATCTCTGTAAAGACGGTTCTACCGTATACTTATTCTTGTTTTCTGAATGCTCGTATTTCCTCGCTCTGTCAGATGTTACGTTTCGATACGTCGTCGCGTATGATCGCTTACCAAAGTCATGAACCAGACCCTATGTTCTTAGATGGCATCTTGAAACATGGCGCCAAAGTTAAAGACCTCGCGTCGGAGGGAGGAACAACTATACATGGTGAAATCCGTAGCGCCACGAGAATCTTGTAGCCAATATCGTTGCATATTGAAAGACACTTGGAAAGGGACAAGCACGTACTTTGACTTTCGAGATAACCTCATTTTTGGTTGCATCCGGTGCTCTGTTCGTTGCCAGCTATCGCGATCCAAAAGACGCGTTTTCCGCCTCCTCCGGCATTGTTGACATAAAGATATTCAAGGTTCCAGTAAGGATGAAAGAATTCCACCATTTGCTAAGGTTTGGAATCCCGGTCTGGTTTCCGCCCGAGATCTGTGCGTCGCGTTCGATTTGTTTTTGGAAGATTGAAAGGGCAATTTTGGAGTATCGCCGAAACGAATGCTGTATAAATTATTCAGATAAATAAGAGAATAACGAAGATGATGAAACAAGTTCTTGCATTAAGTTACTAGAGCTTGTGAGCCGAGCGCCAATTTTTTTGGCGCTCACGGTCTCTTTCCTTGTACCCGGACACTGGACAGCAGTCTCGCACGGTAATTCTCGAGAAGTCGTACACTTGATAGGCCTGCATAGCTTTTAACAGTATCAGAACATATGGTTATTTCCTCTATGGACCTTGCTATATATGGAACTAAGCTCGGCAGGAATTCTACGTCAGACGTTTTCCGCAATTTGCACAGCAAGAGGCAAGAGTCATATCGGGTCCCGACACAAGTATAAATTCAATCTGGCGTACTTTGTTTTGGACCATTGAGCTCCCATGCCATCCTCACCAAGTTCATCGATATCTGTCGTCCGACAGTTATTGAAGGACTGGTTCTCTATCGATAATGACAACGACATTATATCCGTCTTTGGGTTCGCTGTGCTCTCTGCTCTCATAGTTTTCACTGTTTTTCTTGGTGCGATGCTTGCCCTATTATTCACTTCCTTAAACTCATGGATGTATCGCACAGTGATTATTTCAGTTCTGCTGATCTTCAGCTCTGGAGATCGCAGCAACACTCCAGCCAGTGTCACCGAGGCCAAAAGAGCTTACTATGGCCAGAGCTTGCGGAACTCTCGTGTCGCTGGCAGCCAGAGTCCCGCCGCTTCCGTTCGCAGTCGCATTATGTGAAGGGAGGACCAAGCACTTCCGATGCCTTTGTATAGCCAGCCGAGCCTGAGCTTGAAGCCGGAATCCTTCTTCTGGCCGCCATCGCTTCTCAAGTGATATCACACACACGTTCCAATCCGCCTCCCTGCCCCGCCCAACCACTACTCTCTGCTATCTTGTCTTTGCTTTCGTTCTGTTTTCTATATATACGTCCTTCGCGATTTAATTGAGGACTTTGGCCTTGCTTCTAGAGCTTTTTTATCATTCAAGTTATCGCCTACAGTATATATCTGTCACGTTTATATAATTTGTTTCAATGTGTACAGTACGATCCCATACGATGCTGGTTCATGCGATATCCATAGCAAGCGGCTGCCGCTGTTGAACTCTTGTTGTGCAACGGTCAATTCACTTCAAAGGGCGCGATTCGCGCTTCGACGTACTTAGTTAGCTTCAACTTCAAGCTTCGAGAGTTAATTCGATCGCTCATTGTCACGTGGGCGAAACCATCTCTGTTTCCAACTTCCATGCCTCTCTATCAGATGCTAAGTAATGCATTTCCACACACCTCAAAGAATATGTACGACAGGCTACAGCATATCTACCCTTTCTTCTAACATCTTGGATCCAGAATCAAATGAAACAGCAATGGTGATGCTGGTTCGTAAAATCGACTCGAGGGATCATGCTCTGCCGCAGAGAATAGTTGAAAGGACAATCTAGTACTCTGGGCTACAGAATGTACGTGTTTTGCTGTGTTACCGTTCGTGATGCTAAGAAAACATCAGGTATCGGATGCTACATTTCGCTATCTCGCCGCGGACTACTCACCATACAATCCCTCAACAATACTATACGACAGGATCCTAAAGCTTAAAGGGGCATCTTGAAACTTGGCACCAAAGTCCTCACGTCGGAGGGACGAAAAACCCATACGTGCCGAGGAATTCAGTGCCGCGAGCGTCTTGTAGCCAATATCGCTGTACACCCCAAACCTAATACTCGGCATAATGCAATACTTGATTGGGTGACCTTGACATTTTGTAAATCTTCCTTGTCTCCTCCCTCAGCACCTGCCCGTTCAAGGACCAGCGCTATCATCTCCGCACAACGATAGTCCCTGTCGTTTTTACCCTCTCAGTTCGACTAATACGCGTCTGGAATGTTGATCACGGCTGTGAAGATGCCAACGTTGGCGAAGAATATAAAGTTATAAAGTAGAGCGAATCTAGCCAGAGATTCAGATCAGTTGCTTAAAACCATTTCGAACGCACAAAAGTAGGTACATGGTAGAATAGCCATAAACCTTAGCCATAAACCTGGTCTCATAACTATCGCTTCCTTAGCTCAGTCGGTAGAGCGCCAGTCTCATAGTCGAGTAGTGTTGCACTGCTTAATCTGGAGGTCGCAAGTTCGAGCCTTGCAGGGAGCAATATGGCAACGCTCTTTAGTTTTTTCATAGTTCCTGTTTTCCAAAATAAATAAATTCCTGAGTTTCTCGCGCAAAGAGATCAACTGCCAGTTCGACGCGGCTGTCCCTACCGAAGATGTCAACAATCAAGTGAAAGGCACTAGCAGCACCCAGAAAAAGAAAGTGCAGATGAGTATGCATCTAAGTACTTGAAAATAATTGTACGCTGAGAAGAGCCATAACCGAAGTTTGAGTCTGACAGCGTTGAAATAGTGAATTGTGAGCAGAACATCAACACCAGTTTTTTAAACACTTCTCATAGGCTCGAAAAAATACAACCAAACCCAAAACGTTAAACTAGTAGGATGAGACAATTTATCCCATCTCCGTCTACGCAAAGCCAGCGATGATACCGTCGTAGGCTGGTTTACTTATCAAGTTCTAAACGGACAATGCGGTCAGAAAACAAGAGTAACTATAACGCTTGAAAGGAGTTACATCATCCCAAGGACACGCTGCTCCCATTCCTGGAATGTACCTATGAATCAGGTCCAAAATGTCAGATAAGTGAGAATAAGACAACTTGTAGGAACATACCAGGGATCCAAGAGAACTAGTGACTTTGGTCAGTTGATATATTCTGAGAGAGCCAAGAGGATCATACCTTATCAGTGCTAATCGTTCGATGTCAACTCAGTAAATATAGCGCACAAAGAAAGGAAACGACATACTAGTCCCAAATCGTTACCTAGCCATGGAACACATTAATATCCAAAGCCCTAGTAACCTTGAAAGAGAAATGACAGCTTACCCCGACACAGCCCGGAACAGCGTTACACGCGGAAATAACGGTCGTATAATCTGTTTTTTGTTGGGCTAGGAGTGCATCCGTTTCAGGTAGCGTCATTCGGATGTCGAGCTCTGTAACAGCGACTTCAACGCCCAATGCCACAAATTGCTCCATAGTCTGTTGAATCGTAGAGGGGACTTCGCCAACGATGAAATGAGATTCGAAGCCCACACCGTCGATGGGAACGCCGCGAGATTTGAGGTCCGAAACGAGTTGCAGCATCGCAGCTGATTTTGCACCTATATGCGCATCTATTTGTTAGTAGATATTCGGGCCTGCCGATGGGATATTGACCAGTAGACTCAATATTGTAGTCGTTGATCTATAGATGCAAAAATCAGGACTCAGGAAAAATTCAACCCAGAATGAGGTCGACCCACGTAAAGTTTTGCGTTGGGGTCAGCAGCACGAGCAGCAATAAGAGCAACATCCACGAAAGATGAACCCATTGTGTTGAAGAACACGTCCTGTCGCCAAGTACCGTCGTCATTGAAAGGTTCTTAGAAAAGGGGTAATTTAGTTGTCGTTCAGCTGAAATTGATAAACATACCGTTGATGATGTCCCAAGCGTCTGCAGAGAGCGATCAACTTAAAGAACATGCTTGACGATGAAAAACGTACAACTTGAGACGCATCAGCACCGAAGAACTACAAAGAAAGATAATGGAAGAACTTACATATCCCCCGCGTAGTGAGAGACCAAGGTACCGCAGTGGTTTTGCACAACAGCAGTCAAGGTTGCGTTAGTCCAGACGTCGCTAGTTACCCAGCTAGGAAGCTGGTTATACCAAACACAGTTGTGTCCTGCAAAGCACCTTGTCAGCAAACAGTTCAGCATTGGTCGCATAACAAACCTCGAAGCAACTGCGAGTTTCCTTGGGCTAAAGCCACGACTGCATCACCTCCTGAAAACGTAAAAGTGCCCTGTTCAGGCTCCGTTGCATCCTATCCCAATAAATAAGTTACTTTTGCAAACGGAACGACAAAGGTATTCTCACCCATTTCATGCTATTCCCAGGTGTGATCTGGCCGAAAAAGGCGTTGTTGCTGAGCATTGCAACGTAAGGCGCGTCAGTGAATTCTGGGTTGTCTGTGGCAGATCCAAAGTATTTCTTTCCAGCAGCTTTAGCGACTGTGTTAGTTTTTGCGGTTGAGGTTCCAGTGGGGAGAGGAGCAGTAGAGGTGCCTGTGCCGCCACTTCCCCTGAGCCGGTGGTTGTAGACTAGTCGTAATATGAGAATGGAGATTTCGGGACATCCAGAGGACGCTACTTACGGGAAGACACTGGAAGAAGTATGGGTTTAACTCTTCACAGACGTTACTGTAGGATGGTCAGTGTATATCGATATCTATGTGAAAAAGATGCCTACCCAGCTACACATGTCTATAATTTCATATTAGTAGCAAATTACTCTGTAGGGAGACTAGACACTGACCGTTGGACCAGACCAGCCTATCCCTCCGCCTACAGAAGAACCGACGTTAGGAAAGAAAAGAATCTGGGGGCAAGAGACGCGTACACTGTCCGAATTCTGACGACTGAGCAGCGGCAATGGAGACGAGAGCCAACAGCGAAATGAACGAGCTAAGCATGGTAATTGGTTGTCGCAATTAAGCGTGTCGCTGGAGAATTCCCCGTCTTGCTTTTAACAGTGTTGAAAGCGGAACATTGTCGCAGAAAATGAGCTAAAAAAAGAAAGGGTAGTCGGAGAGCTTGGCAGGTACATGGTCATTTGGACAAGCACTACCTGAGGTGTAGTATATAGTAGGACGATGCCATCGAGAGTCACTGGCCATCGAAGTTCGTTCACTCGGTGTATCAGAGCGTATGAACTATGAGAAGTCAAAAAACATCGGGGACAATTCGGAAGTAGGTTCCACAGCTCTGTTGTTTTTTCGTGAAATATATAGACGGTCTTATGTATCCAAAGGTTGCTTGAATGACTGAGAGCTGTCGGAAACGGGAGTTGTTCTGCACAAGCTGGCGCTAATGTGTGGTGCCCAAGCGCCGAGGTGATTATGAGGTCATCAACTCTCCTTTGTCGTTTCCCTTCATGTTACGAATCAACCGTGTAGATGGCTCTCCTTTTAGCGTATACCAAGCTCATCCCTCGCCCTCGACTACAATTCCCACTGACAGCGTAGACGTCCTCGACGAGTATGCGGATTCATCCCCGATAAGTTCCTATGAAGTTCAGCGTACCACTCGCGGTCACGTGAACTACTCTTTGGTCCACCCTCTATCACCGCGATCACGCCTTTATGTACGTCTAGTCCCTTATTCGACTCAGAAACTATATACTCAAAATTTCGCTAGTAATCCAAAGACCGAATCTCGCAATTAGAGAAGGATGTGAAGGAGCTGAAACAAGAGTTTGCTAAACAGCGAACAGTTTTCGCTTGTTATGAAGTCGCTCAAAGACTTGCAGATGGTGTGTTCTTTTTAGACTTTACCATCCACTGCTGACACTGTTTTTCAACAGACGCTGATGCTTTGGTCGAACGAATCCTAACGACAACATCATCTTTGATGAACTTCCTTGTGCCCAGTTCTTGAGCTTACACTATGAAGAGCTCTGTGCTACAGGCCTGGTAAAGGGAGTCCAAGGCCTTGTTAACCGCGGCCTGTTTTCACGTGAGGTCCGTGAACACCTCTTCCTCCGCATCCGTGCACAATTGTTGGCAGACAGCGACTCTTTGATCACCAGCTCTATCACTGCTAGTGATATCTGTGGGCTCATTGAACTAGCTGTTGTGTCGAAAGTGATGTCTCTCCTCCATGCACCCCTTTGTAACCAAAGTGCACATCCTGTGCCAACTTCTGTGGAGCAGCAGCTCTATGCACCAACACACATTCTGTCTCCATCTGGTTTCAATGCCTTAGATACATTCTATCCAGATTGTATATCAGCATTGGACATGCTGTTTCCTCCTCCTCAAGATGTGGACACAGACAAATGAATCTTTTACCTCAAAGTTGTACTTGGTCATAATTATTGCATATTATTGTATCTTTCCTTTTCTCTCTGTTGAATCCATATGAATGTTTCCTGTGCTCATGGTGCTTTGTGCTGAGTGCTTGCGCAGAGAGAGTTCTGAATCACAATTTTTTGGCCTTCCCTATGGTCTTCTATCATTGTTCATTGCTCATGTACATGCATTGACTGCAACAACACTGTCCAAGGAGCTGTGGACCACCTGTTCCCTCCACCTAATGATGTTGGCATGCAACTGATAGGTAGGTTTTCTTTCTCATCGTTGTAACCGAAAAGTTCATTCAATAGACAAAGTTCATCCGAATGTAAATTGCTCTGTGCAAGCTCTGTGTCTGTTTATTATCATTACCAGCTACACTTTCAACACCGTTTTTGAGACGGATACAGGCGCCGGATTGGACGCATGAGTAGTACTATCACGATGCTACTTGGATGCCATCCAGAATTCGACCTAAATTCGACATAGATGATTGCCTGTGCTCAGAAGAAAGCGCCAATTAAGCTCGCTTGCCGAGGTTGAGTCTGCCTACGGATGCCTAGCGCCCAATAAGCGCGCGGGGCTCAAACTTCAACGTTCAACATGAACACCTCCACCAGCTCGCCCAAGCTAACAGGATCTGGAAGCGTTGAAAGTCATCTTTCTAAAGCTAATCAAAGGCTCCGAATACCAGGCTCTTGTGGCGATCCCCTATCACTGGATGCCACCAACATCTTACCGAAATACGTTCAAGATCTTCAGCCTAATCTGACGCGCTCAAGTTGGCCAGGTCCTTCTCTATGGTCTCTAGACATCTCTCTATGGAATGGTCCGACAGATAATAGTCCCGACGCGGCTTCCTTTCCTCGTCGCCTGTATTGTTGGATATTTTCCTGCATCAAAATTATTCTGTTTCTCTACTGCTGTTTCTGCCTCTTTTACCCTCTGTTTACGGTTTACGACGTATTTCGCAAGTAAAATTAGGTTTCAAAGTGCATCGGGAACTTACATTTCATTTTCTACAGAATCTTCGTCTCATATAGTCACAACAAGTTACAGGAATTCCTACCATCTGTCTGATACTCAAAAGCTGTCTCGCCTTCTATCTCATAACACCCACCCTTTTTCCGTCAAACCTTTCGTCAAGCGTGGGTCAACTAGCAATATTTCAGAAACCACGCTGTGTCTCTGGGACTACCATTCGAATACCTCTCTCAATAACATCATTCAGCTGTCTTCGCACTGGAAAGGTATGTCCTTCTCTCATTGCAGCTATCTATACTCCTTGAATTTTCACGAAAAAGGCCCAATATCATTGGTTTTGTTCGTGTCGCCGCAACTACACTCTCCTCAGTTGGAACGATGGAAGACAAACGCAAACTTAGCGAACTTATCAGTGCATCTCGTTAGCAGCGACCAGAGGCTCGAATCGTTCTCACCAAATGTCTTCTTAAACCTAGCCCGTCTACTTGCACCTACCTCCCACGTCATGCTATATCCTGGCGACATATCCCTTGTGCCTACCGGGTTGACTACCAAAGCAATCAAACTCACCCATCCAGTTTCTATAGTCTCCTTGGATAGTCGAGTAACGTACCCTCCTGCTCCGCTGTCTCCTGTTCTCACCCTCCGCGACAATTCTCGGTGGTGTACGGAACGATTTACGTTTTCGAATTCTCGCAAGCTGAACTGGGATGAATGTTTGTGGCAATTCTGGCTCGATACCTACGATCGCATTGGTAGAATCAACGGAACTGTAAATGGAATCCAAGAAGAAAAAGCTCTGGGTATCTTTGCGGTATGTTGCCGTTCTGCTCAGAAAAATGCGGTCTCATTACCATATCTGTTTAGAAAACTCATCAGCAACAAAGTTCAAGACTGAAGGCAGAAATGTGCGATACGAGTTTGAAGCGGCTGGTCGTCATGGCTTCGAGGCACACAAAGCAAGAGAAACAGAAAGCTCGATGGTTGAAGCAATTCTGCGGCCAGGCAGGTTCTTGAACTTTTTCTTCCATAGATAAACTTTGTTCACTTGGACGATAGGTTACGGAACTAGAAGATCCAGGAAAATGACCCAGTAATCGTCGGGCCGATCAACAACCAGCTCAAGAGTTTTCAGTCATTTCTGTACATGCAGTGTTTCTTGTTAATCAATGTGTCCTATTCGAGTCCCTTGGCCAGCGTCTGCGTATTTCGGACGATGTCTATAATACAATTTCTAAGTGAGCAGCGATTGGCGCGAATCGTCATTGCCAACGGTCCTCACATCATGCCATTTACTGGCAACACGTATCTCCTTGCTGATTTCACCACCGAACCTCGTTCAACGGCAAAACTTACCAACCCAGTTTCTATAGGTCGCGCAGTATACCCTCCTGCTTCAATTTCGGCTTACACCTAGCGCCGCATTGGCAGAATCAAGGAAACCGTAAAGGGAAGCCAAGAAAACTGTCGCCTTCTGGATAGAAAATATAGCAAGCACGATGGGCGAAGGGATTCTGTCGTCAAGCGGGTTCTTGACAATGGTAGACTCTTATCCACCTTGTGTGAAAACTGGAAGATCCAGGAGAATGATTTAAGCCTTAGGCGTCGCCTAGTAACTGTTTCTCCATTTCGCCTTCGTCAATTTCCTCTTCATCGTGATATGCTGCATAGACATTGTCGATATCGGGCCCATCTACAACCAGCTCCAAGAGTTCTCTTGCCATTTCTTACATTTAGTTGTTAATCAGTCGGTTCTGAATGTAATCACATCGTCGACTTACCTCGTATCCCCGAAAGCTCGTAACTTTTGTCTGAGTCGAGCCATTCAGGTATAGGAGCATAACTGAGTCTGCCAAATGTAACGATGAACATGTGCGTAACCCCATTGAACGGTCTCTGTGGCGCATTCTGTAGCTTTATCTTGAGCCCGATCTCTGGTTGCACACTGAATACTAAATAGTGAAGCAAGTAGGTGGTTTGGTTTACTGAGCTTATAGTGCTGAAATATCGTAAGTTTTCGGGTGATCTGATCATGACAAGTGATAACGCACGAAGCGACAGTGGAAGGTGAAGAAACCAACGATTCATCTTCTTCCCAGATCGGAGAGGTCAGGCTCGTGAGGTATGACACGAGCGATGAGATAGTGGCATAGGTAGATGTGAGGGTAGCGTGTGCGTCCGGATGAGATTGGGATAATACCGCTAAAAGGGTCACGACATTTTCTCGGAGGGTTACCGACTGGCCATGCGAACGTTTAGTAGGGCTGGAAAAGAGGGTGAGAACGTTGGCCAGCGTACCTCTGCCCCCTGTCGGTTCTGATCAATAAGGAAGAAGCACAACCGGTCAAGTTGCGGGATCTTGGGAGCTAATGGCGCTTGGTTATTTGTTGCGGAAACAGGAAGGGACAGAAGAGATCGGGCCAAATGTGGATCTGTGGAGTGATAGTAAGAAAATAGCTCTGAGGATACGGGTATAGAATTGTTACATTTGCACATGAGGGTCAGTAGACGCGCCACACGCGCCAAGAACCAAGATGGTTGTGAATTGTTCAAGAGAACCATGAGAATTTCTTGGTTGCGAGCGATGAAATCCAGCCTATGCAAATTGATGGGGACTACACGACTGAAGGTTTCAAGCCGACATACTTTTCTACCGCATCTTCAGGTGTTCTCCAACATAATGATTCGGCGAGTGATAATGCTTGTGCTGCCAGGAGAGGAGTATCATCGGAGTGTTTTTCAACATCAAGTTGTTGTCTGATGACATCACAGAGCAAGACGAGAATTCGGGGGTTGTTATCCTCGCACTGGTGTAAAACGGTCGAGATGAATGAAGGTTGTGAGTAGATCAAAGTGGATAGTAGATTCAGCAGCGGTATTAAAGGCAAGATCTATGATCTCATTAGGGCTGTTACAAGGTGAAATTGCTCCTACTCACCAAGTTTGATAGATTTAAGGCAATTGAGAGTGAGATTAAGCACCGAGCCACGACAGAGATAGCTCGCTCATAGTCGTCCTGGATCGCGGTGCTAGCAATGACCTCCAGAATCCGGGAGATATGTGAAGAGTAATCTCCCGGCGCGCCTATAGCTACGGATTGTTCAGCTAAGAGTTGCAATGTGGGCTGAGGGTAGGAGGAATGTGTATGTGTTAACATAACACGGGTCAACTATGAAATCGTCAGGCAACGAGGGATTGTTGAGGAAAAATACTCTTACTTCGGCTTTCCAGTTAAAATGCGCTTCATCTAAAGACTCTTCTTCCTCTTCCTCCTCTTCTTCCCCGTCGTCCATTTCAATGTCTCCTCGATCTGGCCGTATTGGAGAGCTAGGTAGTTCTTCATTCTTTGGAGACATCTTCTCGACTATCGGAGGAACGTCGATGTCCATCCCAAATCCATGGTCAGGAAATGCACTTTGTGCTCGTACAGGAGGAACTGAAGCGTTCCGTAGCTCGTCTGCAAAGAGAGGTCGGTGTATCTCTGGGCTTATGGCCTTCTCCTTGCCCAGTATCCGTTTCGGAGTCGATTCGAGGAAAGAATTTTCGAACCCGGGCAGCATTGCCGTTTTTCGAGACTTCTCTGGCGACCGGAATTGGGGACGTATCAGGGTCCTGATAGGTGTAGCCTCTGGAGGTAGGTGTCCTGATGAAGATGGACCAGCAGCGCGAGTACCCCAAAAAGGTGTCTGTGTGGCACCAGGCAGCTCACGAGTAACATTTTTTCGAGCTACAGACATTGGACCTTTCCTTGAACTTTCTAGTTCATGTTGCTATGAGATAGTTAGGATTAGGAAGCGCATGCAAGTGATGGAGCCATACTCTGAAAATGAACTGGGTTTTCATCCGTTCCATCTCTTCCTTCAAGTCGCGCTGCAGGTTAGTTTGCTTTGCATCCGCCTCATCTTTGGCTGTTTTGAGCTTGGATATTTGAGTAGCATGATCTTCGGCAGTCTTGAAATGATTAAGTTAGATACTTGATGAAGCTGTGATGCATATACCTTTTGAATGCCCCGCCGTAGTACGGCAACCTCTCCAACTTTTGCTAAACGCGCTTCCTCGGCTTCCTTGAGAGCGGCACGTATCTTCTCATTTTCCTGACGAATTTCCTCGAGCTGTTTTTTGAACTGGTCAATTTCCTCGCTGATTTTTGGTGAAGGAGGAGGAACAGGAGAGGCCGGAGCAGGAGCAGGAGCAAGCTGACGGACAGGAGGAGGAGTAGGTTCATGACGAGTCACAACATGTGCAGGAAGAGTAGGCTGAGGCTGAGTAGCGGGAAGAGGAAGTACAGGTTGTGTGAGACGCGCAGAAACAGGCGCAGGAAAACGCTGCGGAGGCCGAGGATCATTATTTGGGGGTTCTGCCAATGCAGAAGCAATTTCTTCGAGTAATCGAGAGTTTCGTGGACGGACAGACGGTTGACGAGATCCCGGCTGGTTACGATTGAAAGATGCCCTTTTTTGAACGGCAGTCGCTTTTGGTACATTTCGTGAACTGGTGGCCACTGGCTGCACGCGATTTGGCACGCGTCCTGGCGTCAATGAAGGCGAATTCTGAAAAGTATATGAATTTTGAACGACAGAAATTTCTGGAAGTTCATCGAGATCAAAAGAATTGTTGACTAGATGTCGCCATCCAGTTTCCAGTTTCTGTCGCTTTGCCGGGGGATTTACCGCTGTGGATTCGTGTTTTTTCTCGAGCAAATTCTTTTCAATCTGGTCCAACGCTGCCAATGTCTGTTCGTCAAAGTCATCGTCTATGAAATCGTCGAAATCATCCATGAAAGAAAGTTATAGAAGTCACATGTGATCGCCTTTTCTTGTTGTCAATCTTTCATGGACCAAACCACAGGTTCTAGTAAACTCGACGATGAACGCTCTCGCCACGAGAAACGCGTTGCTCTCAGGCAACAAAACATGAATCCTGCAACAAAAGGCAATTTTGGCAGTGATTCTATCTTAGACTCCTTGCTCATTTCTCATCAGAGTCCTCAAAGCTGGATTCTTCATTGAGACGTCACACGGCTCTCATTAAACGGATGCGTCAGTCGATGGCTAGCGATAACCGTGAACAAATTATCAAAGACATCGACACATTATCGCTGGAAAAGTACTTGGATGAAATTGTTGGAGCTTCTTTGGACGGAATAGTGAGATGCAAGACCGAAAGAGATGTGTGGAGCGCTGTAGAAGTATGTGGTATGTTTGCGTAGAACTTCACCGATTGACCTTGCCTAGATCCTCTCTGCGCTTCATCGGCGGTTTCCTGCAACATTTACTCCGAACTTGGTCTCTTCATTGGCTTCTGCGTTGAGCGTTCCTTCTCGGGCCAGTCTTTCAAGTCTTACCGTCGAGCAGCGCGATAAGGAAGACTCATCTCGAGTCACTCGGCAGCGCCCTGTGCTCCGAATTTGTTCCGAACTTGCTTTGGTCGGAGTTGTACGGGATGATCCTGCACGTTCAGGAGGTGAATGGATCATGAAAGCATTGAAGGAAATGGTGGGCATTACATCTTGTTTGATATCGTGATAAACTTATGCTCCTGCCAGCTTTCCAATGATCCGACTCTATCTTCCTTGCCCTTGCTGGCTACATTCCTCAAATCATATGCCTATCCCTTCCTCGGTCTCGCACCCTCCAATACTTCGAAGCAAATCTCCACCGAATCCGAACTCGGTTTATTGTCAGCCACTCAAATGGATGCTCCTCCATCAATCACCGATGAAGCAGAACAGTTGGTCGAAAAAGACATACGGGATCGCTTCAAGCGCATGTGTGAAGGCTATTTTGATAACGTATGCAAAAAACTGGCTATCGAACATACGGTATGTGTTTATCTCATATTTTCATCGAGTCTACCTACCTCTGAATATCTCACAGCGCCTTCAAGAACAAGATCGTCGAAATCACGAGGCCTATATACGCTCGGGTGAAATATTCGAGGACAGGCAACAGGCATATGAGAAGATGACCAAAGGATACGAAAAATTACTAGCCAATTGTCAGCAGTGAGTATCGCGTTTCTCTCAGTTTGTCTATTCTCAACGTCTCCTAGACTATCCGAGCTACTGTGCCTACCACTACCAGACCTTCCTAATAACTCACGTAAAAACGATACTCTCCAGATCGGCGTCAACAACTCAAACGGTTTTGGTGGTGATGACTCGGAGGAAATATACCACGCGGGTGGCAAGTGGGAGGACGAAGAGGAGAGGAAATTCTTTGAGGAAGTCCAAGATTTGAAAGACTTTGTTCCTAAAAGCGTAATAGGGCTAGATGACGGAGAAAAGACCGTGGACGACAAAACGAGCAAAGCGGAGCAGGAACAAGAGGAGATGCGGAAACTTGATGAAGAACTGCAGAGATTGGGAGGTGAGAACGGTGTGGAACAAGAGATCCCTTCATCCGTCGACGAAGAAGAGGACGAGTGCGTAATTCCAACTCTTTGGTCGTTACACAGGTCTCTAATTTATATTAGTGCGCCCACTCCGACCCCTGGTACACCCAAAGCGTCCAGCCCACTTGCTTCTCCATTATTGGCGCCTCAAGGGCCTTCACAGCTTCTTTCGGCCCTTCTCACTCGTCTTCCAGACGCCACGAATCGTACTCTAATTGATCAAGCCGCTGTAGATTTCGCGTTCCTGAACTCTAAAGCTGCTCGTAAGAGGCTTGTCAAGGTACGTATACCATTGATGAAAATGAACGTATTTTTCATCTGTATTTTCAGTTCCTTGGACAAGTACCCAAAAATCGAACCGACCTCTTGCCCCATTATTCTCGGCTAGTCGCCACCCTGAATCCGTACATGCCTGACATTGGTACTGAACTAGTCGCCATTGTAAGTACCCCGTTTCTGCGTGTAATAGCCTCCTCCGAAATGTGTTGCCTAGCTCGACGAGGAATTTCGCTATCTTCAACGCAAAAAGAATGTGGTCAAGGAGCTTTCCGAAGTACGAATGAAGGTGTGCCGTCCATCATAACCGAAACTCGCTAAATTGACACTTTTTAACAGAACATCGTATACCTTTCCAATCTTACTAAATTCCGCGTTGTACCAATTCATTTGATTCTGCATATTTTCAAAGTCTGTTTGGATGACTTTTCTGGCATCAACATTGAAAACTTGGCTTTGCTTTTGGAAGGTTGTGGTCGGTTTCTGCTTCGCAGCGATGACACTAGGGAAAGGTTTGGAACCATGGTGCGTGTTGAACATCGGTATTAACACAAAGTCGCTAGTATTCACTCAAATATTTCTAGCTGGAGCTCATGAGGCGCAAACAAAGTATGCAGCACATTGACCAGAGGCAGCTGCTGCTCCTCGAGAACGCGTATTACCAGTGCAATCCACCTGAACGTTCCCCGCGTCAAGAGAAGCAACGCTCGGATATGGAACTCTTCATTAGGCATCTTATCTATGATGTCCTTGCCAGGAAGACTATTGACAAGGTGTTCAAGCTTATCCGCAAGCTTGACTGGGAGGATTCCGTAACCCGTTCGATCCTCTTCAAGATCTTCACCAAACCTTGGAAAATCAAGTTTGGAAATATTAGCTTGATAGCGATGCTCACCTACGATCTTCAACGATACCAACCGGCGTTTGCTGTGGCGATTGTCGATCAGGTGCTTGAGGACATCCGTTTTGGGCTGGAACGGAATGTGTATCGCACGAATCAGAGGAGGATGGCTACTGCCAAGTACCTGGGGGAGTTGTATATATATCGGTTGATTAGCTCGGGGATTATCTTTGATACGTTGTGGTCGATGGTTACGTTTGGACATCGTAAGTTTTTGGCTGTCTTCAATGTACACTCCCTAAAGTGTCGATCCCAGCTGATGGACGACCACTGCCGCATCAGCCCTGTGCTATCGACATGCCAGACGATTTTTTCCGTGTCCGGTTGGTCTGTGTCCTTTTAGACACTTGTGGAATGTGTTTCGACCGAGGTTCTCAAAAAAAGAAACTCGACAACTTTTTGGTCTTTTTTCAGGTAGTTTCGATTTTCAATGCGGTTTGAGAGTACTGACTGAAGGTTTTTACTCAGTACTATATCCACTGTAAAGATCCTCTACCGATGGACGTTGATTTTATGCTCTCCGACTCTCTCGAGGTACACAATTTTTTGTGTTTTTTTTTTCTTATGGCTATTGACCAGTGAACATAGGCTGTACGGCCAAAGCTTGAGATGCCTAAGACCATCGAGGACGCTGCGGCCGCCGTTGACGAAATGTTAACAACTGCATTCCAAAGTATAGACTGTAGGTTGCTTTTCAATCTCGGAGTATATTGTAGCTAAAATTGTAACAGTAGCAGGCGACGATAGCGGCGAAGATAGTGGCGAAGATGAAGACGGAGATAGGAGACAAGATGATGACAGAGAGAAGGAAGAAGAAGGGGACGAGGGAGAAGCAGAAACAGATGAGATAGTGAGCGTCTTATGGTTTGTCATTGAGAATTGTGCTGACTTTTATTCAAGCCAGAGGAAGACCGTGCTCCATCTCCAGAACAAGCGATTGTACTTTCAGCCAGCAACAACCCTCAAGAGAATCTTGGTCCGTCAGAGGAAGCTGACGCTGAATTTGCCAAAGAGTTTGCCAAAATGGTCACTGAGTCGTCCGCCGAATCAAGGAAGGTTGACAAGAAGACGGCTATGGCTCTTTGGGATTCCTCTGTCTTGCCTCCAGCTGTGCGGAAGAAGCGGGCAGATGAGGGAGAGGAGGAAGAGGAAGCTGACGAGAGCATGATGCACTTCACTGTTGTCACCAAACGAGGAACAAAGCATCAGGCAGGTCATTTGAGATTTTTTACTTCTATTGTTAATATTCCTGAGCTAGAGTCGTAAACTGGCGGTACCTGCCGAATCTCCATTGGCGATACACACTCGCTCTGCTCAGTTACAAGACAAGGTGGAGCAACAGCAGTTGAAGCGTCTAGTTTTGGACTATGAACAGCGAGAAGAAGCTGAGGAAATGAAAGGTGAGAGGAACACAATACCAGATCTGTTCATACTAAATCGGGCACTGTCAGCCCTGGAAGCTCGTAATCGCGCTGGAGCCATTAAAATTCGATATGTTGGATAACGAAGCCAAGAAACACATTTCGATGACGATCTCACAACTGCTCGATATGGTCGAGTTAATGGCCAGTCTTTCTGGGACTGTCAGACACACATTGGCCTACCGAACGCCCTCGGCGGCTTCGGCGGCTTATGAGCATCTTGCTTCCAGCTTACTACAGCTTGCTGTGTCCCCCGAGCGTTCCCGCTTGACTCTTGGCCTGGATTTGACCCCCAGAACCTGTACCCCAAATCTCAAGATGATTTCGAGATATGTAGTTTAAATAGAAGCTAGTTTTGGAATTCCATCGGACAGGTCTGATGGATGTAGTAGACGTAATTGGTAACATTAACTCACCATGCGAGAAACATCAGGCTGTGATGTTTTTCTCTTTCAAAACTCTTTTTTGACTTTTGTTCTCTCTTCTCCATGATCACTGGATAATTTACTTGCTACACCATGGAGGGCGGGTGTCAGAATAAATCCATGTTTCCTCATACTGTTCAGGACGTTAGAACGACGCCAACTCTCAAAGTTCTAACGTCTGAACGTATTAATCAATATGCGCTCATTCGACGTATACCGAGGAATACAGGGGGTACACCTCACGTCGATGTATCGATCTACAAGGACACGACGAATGACAAGGACGTGGTATGTCGTCGAATTTTCTCACTTTTTATAGTCAATGACATGGCATGATTATGAATGAAGTTGATAAAAGCCGTGAAACGAAAACAGGTTGAAGACAAGTACCGGCAGCTGAGGCGGAATTTCCAAGCAGGCAACAATCTTCCCAACGGCGAACAAAGTATTCGCAAGGAAATAGATGTGCTCCACCGACTGAGGAACTGTCCTCATGTCATTCAGCTTCTCGAAACCGTGGACGATCCCAACAATGATCGGGTATTCCTCGGTATGTGCTCTTTGTTTGTGTAACCCGCGAAACGGCTCATGTTTGGTTAGTGCTGGAATACATGTCTGGAGGAGAAATCCAGTGGAGAAACGAGCATGACGAGCCGACTTTGACGATCGAACAAACTAGACGTATTTTCCGAGATGCCACTATTGGACTGCAATATTGTGGGTTTCCACCTTTTTATTCTTTGTTGCCCATCTCACGCACCTCAGTACATCATCTCAATATCATACATAGAGACATCAAGCCCGCCAACTTGGGTGAGTCAAGTTCAGCTACGAGTCCATTGCTTTCACTTTACACGTTATCAAGTCTGGTCTTTTGATCACAGTATAGTAAAAATTATCGACTTTGGTATTTCACATCACCACGAAGAGGATGCTGTATGTACAGGGTCTTCTACGCGTTTCTACGAGAAAAAATACAGCAGTCCATCGCTATTCACGAATGCGGAGCTCACGAAGCAGCGTGGCACGGGTTATTTTGTAAGTGCCCTCGGTTAATGTGAAAGGATGTATATCATTTACACCTGCTTAGATGGCGCCTGAAGTCGCTTGGACTCCACCCGACACTACCATGAGCTCACCTTCAATAGACACGTTATCCGCAACCATTCACACTGATGCCTTCCAAATTCCTGCTAAACGCCCCGAGATAACAAAGGCAATTGATGTCTGGGCACTTGGCGTGACCTTGTACTGTTTCCTCTTTGGCAAGTTCCCATTCCAGATTACATCAGATGGGAACGACAACCAGCACCACACAAGGTACATGCTCTTCCGGGAAATTTGCACCTCAGACTGGATGATTCCGGACACGATGAGTGCAAACAATCTTCCAACTGGAGGAAGAGTTGCGAAAACTCACAGCGAGGTGATTCACTTGTTGGACTGTATGCTGCGCAAGGACCCGAACACGCGGATTGGCATAGCCGGTGTAAAGGTTAGCGGACATTCACTCTTTTCTCTGTCGGACTTACAGTTGATCCCCCTGTAGTCTCATCCTTGGGTGCTAGCTGATATTCACAACTCAAGAAGCTGGCTATCCCACACATCGCCTTGTCCAGCACAGGACCACTGGACGAAGCAGGTCGGACAGAGAGTCCTCAACTTGTTTCCAATGATGTACAATTCCCTCTTTTCGTCATGCAAATAATCTGGACCCTTCACGTACCATTACTATTAGACATCTGGACTTTTTTTTCTGTTTTTTAACATGCTGATATCTCTACCCATTTTCTTCCCAAACTGGACTTTCGCGTATGCAGTTCGCTTCTTAGACAAGACGTGTTGTTTGTATGTACGAATAGCGGGTATTGCAGCGAGCGCCATTTTATTCCCGAACTATAGAATTGTTCTACAACGACTAGAGTATAAAAGGAAAGCGAGATTTATTATGCGGTCCATGAGGAACGATAGTGAAATTGGCACAAGTGGCATAGTCGCATGGAACGAACCATGCCATTATCAGAAAGATGCTCAATGCGACACCGGGTTTTAGCAGAGAGGCGGGCATTCGGCACAAATTTCTGCCAATCCTTGATTGTGGACTGATTTTGCCGACACCCCAATTCTCATGTGAGTTCCTTCCTCTGTACACATAAAACCACGCCTCCATTTCATATACTAAAAGGGGTGATTCCTTAGAACGCTTTTACGCTAACGGCATACAATGTATCAATACTGCTCGCCGGTTCATACAGCTTTCATACAGCTGCTGGTACTGGTGGTGCAGTTCCACGCCACGCTGCAAGATCAAGATCAAGGACAGACAGGGACAAACCTGGACAGCCAACTAAAGACAGACGCACCAAAGCTGAAAGGGGCGTGAGGGAACCTGACTGGACCTGAGGGGAGCTGAGGGGACGAGACTGGACGAGAGGGGACGAGTCAAAACTGAAACATGATTTTCCTGACGAGGACCCCTGATTCCAGCGTATTAAGTCCATCCCACCCTGTTCACAGCTATTCACGGTCGAAGGAGCGATCTTGCATCATCAATCCTCATCTTTGCAGCAGGGATCGATTGGGGTCTAAGTACTGGGGCGTTTCAGAAGATTTCCGACCGCAAACCTCCGCAAACCAAGCTGTGATTACTTGCAACGTAAAACAACAACTTGTTTCGTCAAATGTCACCCTAGTTCCCCTCTCAAAAAGATGTTAGATTTTGTTTCCCTGTGAAAGTAAAACTAGTTTCATGCTGTTACACCGGACTGAATGAGACGGCTGATACATATGTAAAGCCCCCACAATACGCGAAAACGGTGGTTGATAGATTTGATCCCAAATACCTGGAACCTGGAGCTACTTATTACTAGTAACTTCTATGGGCCATTCTCGTGAACAGTTCGTCGAAGCGCGTGGACCCACCACGCACGTTCGCGAGCTTGGACAAGGATGTGTGCTTGATGGCGAGCGAGCTATGGCAGAAATGCCCAGCTACTACAAAATTCCGGTGATAAGATTGCATGAGGGTGCATGTACCAAGATCGGCTTTGGCGACATTTTACCGCAGACCCAAGTTAACTCTGTAAAGATGGCGGACTTGGGTAAGTAGTGAAAATTACAATGAGCCTCTAATATGAACAATTCTCTACAACCCTGCTACAGTAGGCTATAGTCGCAGAAAGTATAAGCTTTTAGCCTTTCGATAAAAAAAGATCATTTGTTGGGGTCGGAGTAGGTCAGAGTCTAGAGCCTTTGAAATGATAGAGGTCATTTGCACTCCCACAGGTTGTCTTTGCTCCGATAAATTCGTGACCCCATAAAAATCGGCGGTGCTTGTTCTTGCTTGTTGCTGAGATGAGAAGGTGGAATAGAGAAAGTCTAGCCTAGTCTGGCGGACCAGCGCAAACCTCTGAAGGTTTTCTGGCGGACCAGCACAAACCCCTGAAGATTTGAGAAACTTATTATTGAGTACAGGAAGCCAACAGTGCATAAATCGCATGGTGAGATCTACTTGGACCCCGATAAAGTCCGAGAGGATCTTCGTCCTAACTGAATCATACCGGCCAGGCAGGCTGGAGTTTCAGTGGCGCAACGAGCAAAGCTTCCATGGTCGACCGCCTTCAGTTCGTCGCCGGGATACATCGTAGCTGCGCGCGTTTCTTTATGTCCAGGCTCAGCCTAACGCGCCGTGTGTGACGGAGATCATCTGCTGGCGATCGAGAGCACTTGTGACGGCGTAGGTTCTTCAGCTTACAGTGTGGTGGTGCTAGAAGGTAACGCTGTGGTAAAAGACGACCAAAAGACGACACTACAGCAGCGGTGGAAGACAACGCCACAGCAACGTCAAAAGATTAGACATGGCCATGGAAAAGCTGGATAGTTGAAGACTTCTTAGAAAGAGACAAAGCGCGACACAAAGTCGGTTAACCTCGGTCCGGAAGGTTGTTTAGCGCTAAAAGCGCTCAATCTCATCTCGAACGATGAACGTATTCTCATTGCTAGAGCTTCCGGTAACATCGACCGGCTTTAGCGCTATCTCTAAGCTCGATTATGGAGACAGAATCGGAAAGCAGCTGCACAAAGTAGCCAGAACAGATACAGATATAGATTCAGCCTCTGCTTCTAGATCTGGGACTGTTCTACAGTCTGGAATTACGAGGATTCGAATCAGCGGCGGGCAAATTCGTACTAATGTACTTGAAGACTCGTTCCATTCCATTCGACATAACATTTCAGTCATCCTGACTCCCTTCGAAAGGCCTGAAATGAGCGAATCATACGAGGCTGTCTCTCTGCGGGCCCAATATATTGTCTGTGTTGAGAGAAAGGGTGAAATGCTTTACAACAACTTGCGGAAGGAGCTGGATGCCTGCATGGAGAGGAAGATACTCCCAGGACTCTTGAAACAAGATGTGAAATGGATCGAGTATATGAGCAAACTGTTTGACTGGTTCCATGATGCAGTTGCCCTACTTCAGTCACTCCTTTCCTTTCTCGATACAGTTGGCACACAGAGTATAAAGTACGCTGTTCTTACCTACATGTTAATTATCTTCTGATGCTTGCTTAGATCCCTTGCCTATAGTGTCTTCAACGACAGGATTTTGGGTCGTATCGCGGTTGCACAAAAGTTGCGGGATAGCCTCACCACTTGGACCTCTGCTGATCGGCAGAACTCAGAGGACGAACGGGCATCCCGCGCTTCCGTTGGTCGTCTTCTCCGTCATCTCATCACTCATGATGTTTTCTATGGTTCCGATGGGTATGAGAAGTTCTTGATCACCGCCACCGAAGAATACTACTCTGTATTGGCCACTATCCTGACGGATGATATGCATGAACACCCGGCGGAATTCTTTGATACTGCGTACGATCTAGTTGAGGCAGAAGTCGAGAGGGCGGAGCAGGTCTTTCCAATTGACAGCCGACAGGCGATCAGGGAAGTCACTGAACGATCTCTATTTCTTCTGCCCCATAACCTCGAACAAGAGCATTGGGTCAAGAAAGTAAGATGGCTAACTACGGCCGAGGCGGTCAAGGGTTATGTCGACAATGGTCGTATCGAGGTATTAGGTAGAATGTACCGCGTTTTCAACAGATTAAGTGAGGCTAGCTCTAGCCAATTACCCATGATGATTCTGCGTCTCGCTTGGCGAACGTATATACTGGTGCGCTTCTAATACTGATGTGTTTATTTCATTCTCACTGTGTTTCAGAACTCCGTCTCTGCCATTGTTAAAAACTCAGTGTCAGACTCGGATTTGGACGAGAAGATGGTACCAGATCTACTCGAGTTTAAAACAAAAGCCGAAGAGATTATCGGAACTGCCTTCGTGAAAAAAGAAGGTAAGCGAGACACCGAGTTTACCCAAGCTCTATCCGAGGGGTTCGCCTCCGGGTTCAAGGCTCGGCGTTCCAAGCCGGCAGAGATGCTAGCCAAATATTTGGATGGAATGATGAGGAAAGGACAAGCAAAATTCTCCGAGTCCCTCTCCAAGTCCAAGTCCAAATCCAAATCGCCCTCTGCTGCCAATGCGATCAATAGTCAAAACGCCCAGGATGCGTTATTCCAATCCCGTCTTGTTCAGGTTCTCAGCCTATACAGATTTTCGGAAGACAAGGATGTCTTCCGCACGTTCTACCATCGGCAGCTCGCCAAAAGGCTCTTGCTGGGACGGAGCGCGAGTAGCGACGCGGAGGCAGGAATGTTGAGAATGATGAAAGAGCAATATGACTCGGAATTTGATATGGGGGAGATCATGTTCAAGGATTTATCGCTTTCAGCAGAGATGATGGGTGACTTTAGGAATAGCGAAATCATGAGAAGGCATCACGAGTATAACGATAACCTGGAGGTTCGGATTTTGCAGAGGAGTGCTTGGCCGTTTGCTTTGGCCAAGAACCAGATTTTGATTACAGACGAGGTGGGTCGATACCGGTTCTTGATCTGCCTGCTTTAACTGGATGAGCTATTTTAGATGCAAAACCAGCTATCTACGTTCTCCGAGTACTATAAACAGAAACACAAGAACCGAAAGTTAGACTGGGATCATGCGTTAGGGACGATGTCGATAAAGACTAGGTTCCAACCCGAAAACCAGAACGCCGTGGAGAAAGAGCTTTCAGTAAGCCTGTACCAGGGGATCACACTGTTGATGTTCCAGGAGAAGGACAAGATTTCGTTTGCTGAAATCCGCGAGGCACAACCTACGTTCGGTATGTTCCCATGTTTTCTTGTACTTTTAGTCTAATTCCGCGGTAGACGACGATGAGCTTCGGCGAACACTCCAGTCTTTAGCTTGCGGAAAGAAGAAGATATTGCTCAAGAGTCCTCCTGGGCGTGATGTTCACGATGAAGACGAATTCCGATTCAATGACGACTTTGTATCGACTGAGGAAGGGAAAAAGGCAGGATATAGGATCCACGTCAACAGTATCCAGGCAAAGGTCTCCGTAAGTGCCGCTGCTTTACTCCAAGTACACGCGAACACTCAGTGAATTCTTGCTCCGACCGCAGGTTAAGGAGTCTGTAACGACAAACAAAAGCATCCAGGACGACCGAAAGCACCTCCTTGATGCTGCTATAGTACGGATTATGAAGGCACAGAAGCAGATGAAGTACAGTGATCTACAAATCCAGACTATTGAGGTTGTGAAGAAGCATTTTGCGCCTCAGGTAAGTCCATTTATGCAAAGGGCCTTGTGTACAGTTGTCATATTTTACAGGTCGAGGAAATTAAACAACGCGTTGAATCACTAGTCGAGGGTGAGTATCTTGAAAGGGTCATTGGGGAGAAAGCAGTGTTTAGATATCTTGCTTAAGTAAATTTCGATGGGAGGAATGTTATACGGATATGTCAATATCGAGCAAGTATGCACTATGTACGTTTTGTCGTGTGAACGGCAGTCAAGGCAAAATGGTATCCACTCTAATCTAAGGCGACAGGATTACCACACCAGCTCACTCTTTCTACACTCCCAGTGATTGCGACCAAATCTCTGCCACATATAATCGTTGCCTTTTCCACAGTAGAAACAAATCTGGCGCAACTTTAACATAGACCGTCCCAAAGTTTCAATCGCTTTCAGGATATCCGGGTCGTCCATCGAGTAGTCCATTGGATCGAAAATTTTCTTCGACTTTGTCCCGAATCGTCTGAGATGTAGAATCACAAGATTGGAAGGGAGCGAAACAAGGGGATATCGTTAAAAAATAGCATAGCCTAGATACTGCAAATAAGGAAACCGTATTAACGAACTTTTGTGATGTCCCAATAAACTTTGTTCACATACCTCAAAAGACTTTATAGGATCAAGAATCTCCAAACTATATGCCCGAAACGTACTGTTGCCGGCGCGCTCTAAAAGATCCTCGTCGTCGGTCGCTTTGACTCCAAGTTTCAGCTCTTCCAAGTCGGGTGCTAATTCAGATAATAAGTTGAGTATCTGGATGGCCTGTTTCAAAGGGAACGGCCAGAAGGTCTGGAAGATGCGAAGCCTGGATGATGGGTTGACGAGGAGTGATTTCAGCAGTCCCTCTTCGGAAGTGGGATAATCTCAGCTTTTGTATCGGTCTCCCGGGGACAAAAGCCGATGTAATTTCGGGCCGTGCAATCAACGAGGTTATTGGGAACTACATCTGGAGGAATGGGAACCTGGTAAATCGAAATCGGTATTGGGGTTCCACATTCTAGCTTCGATATGTTGGGGAATAGGCGAAGGAAATAAAAAATAGGTATACAACTGCGGAACTCTTCTTTGGATTTATCATCGGACTTTCCCCAAATCGGAGATGGTTTGAATGTAAGAACTTTTTATCGTATCCATGAAATGTGAAACTCTGTATGAGACGAGTAATTTTGAAGCGCGACGAAAGATTCGTTACACGTGTGCCAGCTTTTTCCAAATTTCGAGTCGCAGATTCTATTCCCCGTGGCTTCCAAGCCTTATTAAAACTGTAAAGAATGGGGCGTTGGGACTGGAAGAGAAGAAGTGGGAGATGCCACAAAATGATTTGCATACGCGATGAGTTCATCTAAGGAGACAAAACCAAAACAAATGCGCCAAATCTCGACTGTAAGGCCCGCCAGCCCGAATTTCTCAACACGTTCGAGTCCGTGACGGCGAGAGTAAACGCAAAGTAAATGTCCTTTACAGAGAGAAAGTAAAGCTGTAGACCATGACAGAAGCATAAATCAAGTATGTGTATTAGGCGAATTTTGTAGACCCACTGGTTTGTACTTATTGTCGGCGTAGTACGTCGAAGCTAAATTAAAAGAAAAAAAGACTAGGGTTGAGGGAAAAACCTAGGTTTGACCCGCGGTCACGTGCTTTTGAGGTTCGCAACATGTTGCGAACCTGTTCCGAACCTCCCCCTACCTAGAGCCAAGTTTGGTAGGGGTAGCGAACCGTCACGTGTATCTTCAGCTATTGAAAAATTACTTATAGTATTACACTGTACGATCGTCGGTCATTGGAAAATCAGTTCAGCCTAAATACTTATTATACAACAATGGCGCGGCGCCCGCTCGCCCAGTGCTCAGCGCTCAGCTTGCATGAAAGTTACCTCCCACTATGGATTCTCCAGAAGTGGAAGAGATTCAGGTAGATACTCGCGTGCCA
This sequence comes from Rhodocollybia butyracea, assembly GCA_015501585.1. Taxonomy (NCBI): domain Eukaryota; kingdom Fungi; phylum Basidiomycota; class Agaricomycetes; order Agaricales; family Omphalotaceae; genus Rhodocollybia; species Rhodocollybia butyracea. The sequence continues at coordinate 64,819 of JADNRY010000260.1, forward strand.
CTTTCTCAGCGCGCTCCTATTCCCGAAAATATCAGAAAACACCTACCTCCGAAAACTCTTTCAATATCCAATCTCTTATCTTTTCCTCTCCGGGTTTCGACTTCTACTCTTACCTCATCTCTTGCTGGTAGCAAGTCAGGTCGATTCTCACAACTTCCAAGTAAATTTTCGACCGATATTCATCATGCACAAGCTATTCTTCCAACATTACACATGCCCCGCCATCACGAAAGACCAGCAACTTTGAGTTTCAACTCTCTCAGATGATTGCCCTTGGACGTCCTATTGCTAAGGCCCTTCACTGTCTAGAATCAAACACCGCCAATGCATGCGATGTCTACATGCTTGTACATGCGGTAATGTTTGAATTGGAGGAAATTCTCTTCGATGAATCAAATGAGTTCAAATCGGAGACTTGTGAAGAAGTCATTGGGATTATGAATGCTCGTTATCGTCAACTCTTTGACCCAACTGCGCCTCGAAGTCTTGCAAGTTCCAAGGCATACCTTGCTTCCGCGTATCTGAATCCAAGTATTTTATCAAGCTTATCATACTAGGCCAACAGCTAACAATATTTCAGATAATATTGCACCTACGGCCGATATCTTCAAGGAAGAAAACATCGAAAATCTACCCACAACAATGCGCGGCATCCGCTATCCATCAATATTCAAAGAAGTCGCTACGTATCTCTTTGAGGTTGCCGTGAACGAGATCAATGCGGGACATCTCGAACAGTTTGCAAAGTACAAGGACCGGGCTTCAAAGTTTAAAAAAGATTTTATGGACGAACTTACAGCTTATGCACGACGCGAATATCCGTACAAGAATCCTTGCAATGAGTCCAAGCCTCAAGCTGTTCTACGGTGGTGGACAAATGTTGAAGGATCCGAGTTGGCAACCATACTTCCTGTAAGCATAAGATTGTTCACTGTCTTTTCCGAATCTTATATTACTGTACAGCGCCTTTCCATCAAATTACGTGTAAACTCCATGGCGGAAGAGTGCTTGGTCTCGCTATTCACTTGGTACACTCCGCCGGAGCGAAACCTCCTCAAAGTGGAAACTTTAACAGCTCTAGCACAGATAGCACAGTACTATCGAACCGAAAAGGTATCAAATTTCATTATTGATTTAACTTATTCTAATTCAGTGAATTTACAGACAGCTCACGCGAAGAAAAGATCGACGATTCACTATCAACATGTGAAAAACACTTTCGTTGGCTCTACCACAGATCCCGAAACCCACCGAGTGCTTCATGATGAGGAAGGGGGTGAATGGCTGGATGCAGAAGAAGACGAAGATAAGATTCAGATTACTCTATCTTTGACCTTCCAGGGAGCTTTTGTGAACAAGGGGTCAGTGTTAGTGAAGAAGTTCCTTGCCGAAGACATGGAGCATGGTAAACCTGGAGGTTCTACTACTGGTTCAGGATCATTGGTACAGGAGGACGATACAGATGAGCCAAGTAATGATTTTACACTAAGCTTCGACTAGAGAAGATCTATTTCTATCATTTAATGCTAGTAACATTTGTTAGAGTACAATACATGTACAGTAACATCCATTAGAACATGATGCGCGCGCACAGCGCGCGCCCGGAAAAATATAGAGTAGGATGTCATCACGTGACAGGTTTGGAACAGTTCGCAACCTGTTCGCAACTACCCCTCTGCTAGGCTCCAGGTTTGACCCAGGTTGCGAACCCCTGAGGTAGTTATTCCCTCAACCCTAAAAAAGACCCAAGTAGTAAGTATTTGAACGCGCGGTCACGTCTGTATCACGTGTACAGTTTGCAGACCGATGAGTTACCGATGAGCACATTGGACACTACATATGTAATGGGCATATACTTCGAGAACGAAATAAACCGTAATTCCACATACTTACCATGCGAGGGATAGTACGAGCCAAAATTACTGCATCGGGATACCTTCAAGACGGCCCGGTAATAGTCGGTACACGTGGCCGCACAACCGGTCCGGTGATATAGCGACGTAGCTCCTTGCTGGCTTTTGAATTTCTTGAAACTTTGAAGTCTCAAACTTGAACTTGATTTGGTCCAATCCATTGTCCACTTAAAATGTCGATGAAAGCTGTGTGTATCCTATATATCTATATCTATCCGCTAACGCTAAATTTTTAAACTAGATTGTAAAAAGTAATCCTTTAGCCCCTCACTATCCACGCCTTCTCCTAACCATGGATTTCTTCTAGGCGTCATCTCTGGTGACTCGCTTGTCCTTCGTGGGCGTCCCGGACCCCAAGGTCAACCTCCCAAAGAAAGGTAGACTTCAATTCTACACATTCAAAATGATATCAACTCGTGTGACTAGAGTTCTTCATCTCGCCGATGTCAGTGCCCCAAGAATGGGCTCTGCTAACAGAGAAGATGAGGTGTGTTGTAATATTCATAGTCTTGATCTTCGTTCAATTGATGATCGTTTTCTTACATTTAGCCATGGGCATACGAATCAAGAGAATTTTTGCGTGCACTAGCCGTCGGAAAAGAAATATCTTTTGTATCTGCACACTCATTACCTCCGAATGAGGATGTACCTCGAGACCTTGGATCTGCAGACATAGGCGGGCTGGACCTTACATCAGAGATTCTGAAGAATGGATGGGGAAAAACTAAAGAATCAAAGCGAGAGCCAACCGACGAAGACCTCCGTAGGCGCGACTTGGAAAATGAAGCAAGATCAGCTGGTCTTGGAGTATGGAATCCTCATGGTCCCCAGGTGAATGATCTACATACGTGTCAATTAATCCTTAACTAACCCGAGTCCTCATTTTCGGAGGCCCGTGCAGTCCACCATTCTATGCCTACGGATTCTCAAGCGTTTCTTTCAGAATATAAGGGAAAATCACTTGATGGTGAGTTTTTGCCAGTCTTTCCACCTACTATTAGTTACCAATCTCGCCAGCTATTGTTGAACAAGTAAGAGACGGAACGACGCTCAGAGTCCGTCTTCTTTTGCCTGAAGGTGACCATCAAGTAGTAAATATTGCGCTTGCGGGTGTACGAGCTGCACGCGCTTCAACAAAGCAAGGAGAGCCCTCAGAACCATGGGGAGAAGAAGTGGGTCTTAGCTACTGTTCGATGGATATTTATTGATATCTACAGGCCAAATTCTTTACTGAATCTCGTCTTCTTCAACGTCCCGTCCGAGTTCAACTACTGTCCTTACCAACATCTACCGCAACTCCATTCCAAGCCACGGGTAATGGCAATGTTCCGGCGACAGCCAGTCTTTTTATTGGAACTGGTAGGAGATTTTAAGGGTATCCTGGGATTCAACCTCATGAAACATCTAGTTCTCCACCCTGCGGGCAATGTTGCGGAGTTTTTGGTTGCAGCTGGCCTCGCACGAGTCGTAGACTGGCATGCTGGTATGCTAGCTTCGAACGGAGGCATGGAACGCCTGCGATCAGCAGAAAAAAACGCAAAGGAGAAGCGACTTTGCCTATACGCTGGTTCCGCCCAGCCCACTACTTCGAAAACCACTACGACAGCAAATGGACAAAATCGCTCCTTTGAAGCTACTGTTATTCGTGTCTGGAGTGGTGATCAAATATCTGTTTTGGAGAAAGGTTCCAGTAAGGAACGCCGTCTCCAACTGAGCTCAACCAGAGGTCCAAAGTAAGTCTCGTTTTCGCTTCTTATTGCGGCATAGTGAACCACCGACTAGATTGTCTGATCCCAAGCAAGCGTTTTATGCTCAGGAAGCCCGCGAATTCCTCCGCAAAAAGCTAATTGGCAAACTCGTCAAATGCAACATCGACTTTATACGTCCAAAGGAGGGTGAGTTCGATGAAAGAGAGTGCGCTACCGTTCGATTCGGCAACCAAAATGCGTTTGTTTTTTGTTTGTTTCTTCTGAGGACTTTGCCCCTCATCTGTCTTTTAGAAACGTCGCTGTGCAGGTTGTCGAAAAAGGTAAGACTAGATGTTTCAGTTTGGTAGGAAGCTGACCAGAAAGGCAGGTCTCGCGAGTGTTGTCCGTCATCGACGTGATGATGAGGACCGTTCTCCTGACTACGACAGTCTTATGGCCGCAGAGACAACGTGAGTACTAAAAGAACCTTGGTAAGAACTAATAATCATTATTGAGCTCACAGTGCCGCATCAGAGTCTCGGGGAATCCATTCAGGGAAAGATATGGCGCAACCCAAACAGCCCCTCAATATTTCAGAAGTATGTCAGATCCCATTTCTGGCTTCTTCCCCTGCTCACTATTTACAAATAGTCAAGCACTCGTGCCACCCCGTTCATCAACGGATTTAAGCGTTTGGGTCGTATTCCCGCTGTCGTGGAATATGTCGCTGCAGGTTCACGATTCAAGTGAGTTGATATTGATTGTTGTTTCCATAAACGAGTTGACTATCTTATTCCTATCAGGCTCCTGCTACCAAAAGATAGCCAAACGCTCACTCTTGTTCTCGGTGGTAAGCTTGTCGATGGTCTGAAGTCTTCAGTTCTGACCAGGAAGATTCATAGGCATTCGAGCACCCCGAACAGCCCGAAACGCGTCCGAGAAAGGCGAACCTTTTGGCACGGAAGCTTTCGAGTTTGCTACAAGGCGGTATATGCAACGGGATGTTGAATTCGAGGTTGACACTGTCGACAAGTCTGGTGGATTTATCGGATCTCTCTACCTCAACAAGTCCGAAAACGCAGCCATTGTTCTGGTGAAAGAGGGGTTGGCCACTGTCCATTCTTATTCTGCAGACGGTTTATCGTGGTCAAAGCAGCTCTATGACGCCGAGGTACGCTTTCCACTCTAGGTCATTACCTTTCTTACATCTGCGTGTAGACTGAGGCCAAAGCCGCCAAGCGAAACGTACGTGGTATACCTGCAACCTAGGCAGTGGTACTCATGCTTTCTTTAAATAGTTATGGCAAGACTACGATGAAGAAGCAGAAAAGGCCGCGGAGACTGAACCCGAACCAGAATCCGGTCCCATGAAGTCGAAATATCTCGACATCATTATCAGTGACGTCAAGACCGCCAACTTTGGCTTCTCTGTTCAAATTCTGAACACAGAAGGTATGTTCGCTATCCTCGCTATTCAAAACTGGGAATTCTCAATGCCTTAACAAACCTAGGCATTGCATCGCTAGAAAACCTCATGCGAGAATTCTCTTTACATCACAAAGGCGCAGTAACTGTACCTTCAGGCTTCACACCGAAAGGCGGAGAATTGGTGTCAGCCAAATTTTCCGATGGGGCATGGTACCGTGCTAAAATTCGACGAGCTTCACCTATCAAAAAAGAGGCCGAAGTTACCTTCATTGACTACGGCAACCAGGATACTGTCGCCTTCAAAGATATTAGACCACTCGCCCCTCAGTTCCGCTCCCTTCCTGGTCAAGTAAGTTAATGATCGACTTAAGCTTGTATTGCATTTTTCATAGACTTTATCTAGGCACACGACGCACGGCTGTCGTATATCAAGCTCGTCGGGCCTGAAAGCGAGTATGGTCCAGATGCTATTGACCGTTTCCGCCAACTTTGCGAAGGCCGTAAATTGGTAGCAAATATCGATGCTCGAGAAGGCCCTCTTCTCCACCTTCGCCTGATTGATCCTCAGGACCCATCATCCGCCAGTGACCCCTACGAATGTATTAACGCCGAGCTGCTTCGTGAAGGTCTGGCCACCATTGACCGGAAATGCAGTTATCTATCTGCTAATCCACAGCTACTTAAGAAGCTCAAAGACAGTGTTCTGGAGGCTAAAAAAGCTCGAGCAGGGCAGTTCGAGCTTGGAGATGTAGAAGAGGATGATTGATCTAGCCATTAAGCCATCTAATCAGGATATAAGAAGCTTGTTTGTATCACTAACCACAGTTGCCGGTCTAGTCCATTGATCAGTACACACTATCTACATTGGATATAATTTTCTGAACAAGTTCAACTATGTGATACCATCAGGTTTGATGCTAATTTGAACACCAAGGATAATGTCGACTGGAGCTAAAGGGAGAATGAGGTTCTTGTATCTGACGTACCTACGCTGATTCCTGAAGGTATCGCTATTTGTTTCCAAACCTTGTTCGAACGACTACTAGTATTCAAGACTGCTCTCGATCAAGCTAGGACACAAGGGTCCATTCTCCCGTACCTTCGTCGCAGATGATCAGAAAGATATGATCAAAATTGGATCAACACGACGGTTGCCCGCTGGCCTAGTTTGTCTACATCCGCAGACACTGTGAATTCAGAGACGATAATCACTTGGCATAGCAGTGCACTATAATAGTGCTGGTAAGCATACAGCCCGCTCAAATAACCCTTTGTTACCCCCTCCAGGCCAGGGAGCCATGGCTTACCTTTTTCCCCAGCTAGTGCTAGTCACAGTGTGCGCTGGTAAGCTCGAGCTGAAGTCTGAACTAGATCTTTTAACTGAACTCGCTTCAAGGCTACGTGCACTGTCAATCCAGTGTTACACTCAAAGTAAATGCCGGAAACAGTGCCATCGCCGATGATATCCCATTGCAACTAGTTGGTGTGGCAGATAATGGCGCAACAACTACCTACATCCAGAAGTTCGAAAACCCTACGGCCACTGAAACTTTCATCGTGTCTGGGTCCGGGTTCCAACTCCACAAGGGCTCGCGTCACACCATGTCTTGCAGTTCAGTAGGCTCGAAGGTACAGTGTCAGTTCGGTGAAACGTCTGATCCCTTCAACGTTGATTTTGGCTCCGGTTCCGATGTGGTACTTGCGGTCAAAGCAACCACCCAATCATCTCTCAGTCAAACAACAAGCAGGATAACAAATAATATTACACCTCTTGCACCCCCGCCTTCTGTCTTACCCATATCCTCTACAGCCCCTAAAACTACTGTGCCCACATTCTCTACGCTCGCTCAAGCTACTTTTCCCCCGCCCTTACCAACATCCTCCAGTATGCGCACTGGGAGTGCTTCCCAACACCCGTCCAAGGCATTGATTGGAGGCACGGTCGCAAGCGTCGTCCTACTTCTTCTTCTTCTCATCTGTTTATTGAGAAGGCGACTCCGGAGAAGGAAATCTGCTCCGTCTGAGAAGGCTCTCAAAACTCCCATTCCATTGTATGTATACTGGCCGGAAGTTCATAGCTCGACAAGCTTATTTTTTCCGTCATTCTAGCGATACCTCCATTGAGGGTGCTCCCGGTACTCAGCTCTCCACCTCAGGACAAGGCAAGTTTAATATCTATGGCTACAGATCGTAGTACTCTCTCATGCGACAACCTGCTATATTTAGGTATTGGCAAATCGAAACGATCAGAGATGCGAGCGCGAGAACGTGCTCCAATTGATGCACAAGGGGAATTCCGTGTTGCTCAGGGGGGGCCGAACAGAGGTGACAGCGCTCGTAGAGAGAGAACATTGAGTTTAGAGCAAAGAGTGGCCGAAATCCTTGAGCGTGTCCGGATAATGGAAGAGCGAGGAAATCTTCCACCTGACTACGAATCTCGGGAATGAGGTTTGTTTCTTTGTTTCAGAAAAATACTTTGTATGTTGCTTTTCTGTACTAGTACTTCGGATTAGAATTGTGCTCGGTGGTTAGTAAACTGAGTACAATCTCGTTAGCAACTGATACTGGCTGCAGCGAGCAAGCACAGCTTGAAACCTCTCTCCATTTCCCCTACATGACAGCTTGCATTGTTAGTCAGACATGTCGAGTGCTCTCCAATGGTGTCTACAGCTGCAACTAGTGGCAATCGGTCTTTAGAATCAAAGGACGATCAAATCGATAAACAGGTAAACGCAAACGCACTGATCGTGCGAATTACAAGTAACCAAGACTTCGGCGAGCCACCCACGAGAGTCGTCTGATTTGAATCCTTATGCCTCGGTACTTACACTAGCAACGAGACCACAGTCGTTGGTACAAACGTCGAACGTTTCAACAGTCTCAGTACACAATTTTAATTAGACGCGACTGACTATGCTGGTGTACCAACAGTGACCCGCTAGTACTAGACAAAAATTGGCAGAGCCTACCGCTACAACAAAACAATGTCACCAAGAAGTCAGACATGGATTTCGGGGAGCTGAGGTCACACCCATTTGGCCACTTATCAGTGAGGTACACAACAGAAAGACCATGGAAACGTGCAAGGAAGATAGAGTCGGTCAACAGCAAGCTGACAGGAAGGTATCACAGATGTCGGAAAAAGCGGCATTTCTTGCTCATGATATGTTGAAGATGTGATACCTGGAAATTTTCTGCCGCTGAACTGGTAGGTACTACTAGGACCTCATACGAGGCACTACCTCAGGATCCAGATAGCAGAATACATACGAGTCAGGCGTATAGCCGTACGAGAATGTAAATGGGATACGGGCCATGCAGGCACTATTGGTGATTCTGCCTATTCTCGTCACGGTGACGGCAAAACCGCAGTCACGGCCCAGGCGTCGTCCCCTCCCTCGTCGCTGCCTGTTCGAGTATCAATCGAGTATCAACAACTTTTTGTTCGAATCGAAATCCTATTATCTGCTCAGTGCATCATGGTTTGCTGAATTTAAAAACAGGACATTTTAAGACCCCTTTGCAGAACGAGGAGTTGGACTCGAGACTCAGATAGGTACCCACTCGTGGCTCCCGCCACGCTAGTAGAAGTCAGTGAATATTCAGCGAACTCAACATATGACACAAAACTGATAAGTGGATTCGGTACAAACAATGACAATGTAATCTTGCAGATCAAAGCATATTACTGCCAGCTACGGACACTGATGCACTCCTCCCACTGAAAAAAAAACATCCTGAGAAAGAAGGTCGAAAACCGCAAAGAGGGGCAGCGGGAATAGATGTCCGAAATCGAGTGTGAAAAGTCCAATTGGAAGCTAACAGTGTCTTGGTCAGCTTGAGATACTACTTAGGTGGAGACGAGGGAAACTCACAAAAAAAAATTATTGAAGGAATAAAAAGGACGCCGAAAAACAATACAAAAACCCAAAAGAAAGAGCTGGGAGATGGATAAAGGGGGGGGGGGGAGAGAGGGCCAACGATGACGAGTAGACCACCGCTTAATTCGAGCGCGATCCACGAGATTCCTGCTAGGAAATCACGCAGGAAGAGTTGGTGCCATCTCCATTCGAGTTCTCCTTGTCCACAGGCAAAGTTTCGGGTGCAGATGCATTGGACGAAGGGGCTGCGGAGGGCGTAGCGAATCCCGAGAGGGAGGTAGCGCTTGGTGCGTCTTCGAAAGCGATCATATTCGGAGAATCCATTGAGGTAGATGAGAGATGCTGGTACCAATCGATACTGGAGTGCAAGGGAAAGTAGCTATGCTTATTTAGCAATAACGGGGGGGAGGAGCTGGGCCCTCAAAATCCAAGCTTGCCCTCCTTTTATACCTGTCCCTGGCTTTCTAGCATTGACCACCGTGACAATGGCCACTCTTGTTCCGGATCTACGTAAGTTCTCTTGTTTCACGGTGCAGTATTGTTCATTTTCGTGGCCACTATCCATAAATAGCCCCGGGCCTTGTTAGATTATTGGTCAGTGTTTCAGATTTGAAAGCATAATAGCGGCGGCACTGCCCTATAAGACCAAGCTTTGACCATCATTCTATTTATTGTTCCAAATATTGTCAATCGGGTTTAAATTGATGCTACAGAACGCTTTGGCCTTCAAACAATTGCTTTATTAGGTAAGTACTATGAAAATGTTTTACGGATCTTGGTTCTTAGATCTTACATAATAGAGATGAAGAATTAACATAAGTAATGACATATTACAGTAAAAAAAAAAATAGATCAAAAATATGAGGAATTCAAAAAGAGTTTCTTTCCATTTCGCGAAGAGGATCCATGATTCGACCCGGGCTCGAACCGGGGACCTTCTGTGGAACACAAATGTTAGACAGATGCGATAACCAACTACGCCATCGAACCATACATATGCACAGGGGGTCTTACACTATTGGGGGTAGCGTAGGTAGGTTAAAACTCCAGGATGTTCCCTGTAAGACCTATGACTCCCGGACCTTAATCCAAGTTCCAACGACCAACCTTCTCAATCTCAACAGCCAACTGTTCATTTCTTAGACATCAACCACGATTTCTGCGAGTTCCGTTTGGTCATCCTGCATGTTGAACGAGCAAAAGATCAAAGAAAAAAGAAAGGAGGAACAAGTAAATCAGTACGTGCGAGTGTTTAAGCATTGAGCATTTTGTGAAGAGAAACAACACGCCTAATGTAGCTTAGTCCTGTCTGGAAACGATAACCATCTGGATTTTCACTTTCATCTGTCCAGTCTTCAACTGTTTATGGAGCCTGTCGGTTCCTGCAAGGACGAGGAATCGGGCCGCGCGAGCAGTAAGGAATCTGGGATTCAGGACAGGCCAATCAGCCTTTGGACAGAATGAGCGAGAAATTCTGGGTCCAGGCCAGGCATACACTCGCTCTCCCAATAAGGTGCCGTCGAACGTGACACGCTCCTCCACACATCATTGATACATTTGGCGATAAGCTTGACTCGGAGGGTGTGACAAGGGATGGGAGAGATATTCGAGCGGATGTTGCGTTTCGAATGGTTTTGGTAGTTACACTAGGCGGTGGTGAGAGAGATGCTTTGACGGAGGTTATTGCCACACGACAGCTCGATTAGCTGGGTATCCAATCGGTTTAGAGATCAAATATGAGTATCGTTGAGACGAAACTCACCTTGTCGTCTAGCATCTAAGCACTCCGCATCCACCTCTTGTCAAATCCGTGCTCTTTCTTTAACCATACAAGCAAAATTTAATCCTGAATATCCCGCTCCACGCTGAAGCGCCATAACGGTACCTCCAGTGAATCAACCGGAGGTGTAGTACAATCTAGATTCTGGTGTGGTAACGCAACAACTTGAAGCACATGCAAGTGAAGAAAAATTGTTCACTCAAGTGATATTGTGCGAAAGTTAGTTTTTTTTTGTTCTTGATTTGTTTCAGTTCAGATTAGATCGAGTCAGTCTTAATCATGACTTGTGTCAGAGCTGGAGAGACCACAGACTTGCGCACATTACTGGAGGACCGATGGTAATTTGGCGAGTCAAGCAATCATATATCATTAGCGGGATAAGTCATGGTGGTTGGTCGATGAAATACACGGGCTTCTCGGTCCGATATTCGTTCGAAGTTTATTGAAGCTCAAACATAGGTTCATCAACTTGCCCGCTACGTGTGTCTTCTATAGGTAGAAGTCAACTAAGCAACGTATCAAGTATATAGGTATGGAAAGCCAGAACGGTACGCTCTAAGATCAAAAGCGGCTGGCCAGCCGTTGATGGATTTATAATGCTATGTATGTAGGACCCCAGAGACTTCATATAGGATTATTTACGCAACGTAGAAGCTGTGCTAGTTTGTTTGTGCCACCGCAATCTTGCTTTTGCGGTGGTATAAACAAACCTTAGGCGCGCCAGTACTTACATACATACATATAAACAAAATAAATATATGGTAGGCATGGAGTCGCAGAGCGGCCAACTCGCGATATGCTTAAGTACTTCAAGTTGGCAGTGAAGGGTGGATATCAAAAAATAGATCTAGCTGGATGCGAGAGAAGAAAAGCTCAGAAAATTGCGTTTGTGTGTGTTGAACTGTATTTTCATGGTATTTGTATCCGGATTTCCATCAGTGTACAAGTCCCGGTATAGGGCCGTAAGTTGGTGCTGAGTTGGTGGCTATAAAGGCCACATGTAGTCAACTGTGAAGCGAGTGTACTGAGTGGGAGACAGTGAGATGTACTATAAGATAGCGGTAAGTATGCACAATGTAATGCTAGAGTGGACATGTGAAAGTCATAGTAGTGTATAGAGGATCTAAATAGAGCTCTATCGATCGAGCAAGCATCAGTGGTACCGGATTGAGAAAGTCAAAGCTGATTATATCTTGATGATCGGATCGTCGTATACACCGCAAATGATGAAGATAACACGTTACACTTGAGGAGAATGGACACGCACAATGGCTAAAAGCCTCTGAGAGCGTGAATAAGATGGGGAAAAAAGGATACATTTTGTTTTTGGGCTTCGACTTTATAAAATGAAGGAGAAACAAATAAGTAAGCTAATCTGTAAGCTAGTATCAGTACAAAGATCACAAGTAAATAGACGAATAAGCTTACCCTCAGTAGTACACGAGTGTACAACGACTGAGGGCAATAAAGGAAATTATCGAAATATAAATAAAGTATCGTTGCCGCCTGCCAAGGCGGCTTTTCAATGGGGCACGTAAGTAAAGATAAAGCGACGAAGGTGAAGGATTTGCCTATAAGATGAGAAATGGGAAAACAATCATGAACGGAGAATTACCTCCCCTTATACCGGCAACGGGCTCGAGAAGCGGGACTCCTAATAGTACCAGGGCCAGGCCTCAACACTTTGAATAACGCGAGATGGTCAGACCATCCTCAAAGAGGATGAAGAGGAGAACAGCGATTTGGATTTGAGGGATATGAATATTATCTGTGAAAATGAGCAGCTCATTGCTAAGGCTAGTGATCCACACAATCGGCCAGATGGTGCAGGGATAATTTTATCATACACTCGCAATCCACAAGTTCTTAAGCCATCGACGCATCCCTCCTTCCCCCATTCAACCTCGGTCCAATAGCCTGTTCAAGCAATACATTTATTATATTTTCTACCTGTTCAATATTCCGACGACCCTCGGGCCTCTCTAGATCCCACCGCCGCCTAACCCCAGTTTGCTCAAGCAAGGCTTCTTGTCGCACACCTCCTGCACATTCCAACACCCTCTCTGATGCCCTCTGGACAAGCTCCTTCACATTCACCGCTTAAATATGCTGCAAGCCGTCAAATGAAGCTAAACATGCCTCCGCTACTGTCCTCCATCACACTCCCCTCAGAAATGGAATCCTCCGCTGCTTCCTGTACCGAATTCAACCACATCCTATGCATCTCCCTTGCATACTCACCCATTCCTCCCCTGGACCTTTACATCCCTCGGCAAAATCGCCTCCAATAGTAGCAAACGCCCAGCATTTGGTGTCCCAAAGCATAACATAGGCTCATCCCGTGTCATGCCCTTGGCCACCAATTCCGTAGTGACCCCACGCCCACAGCCAATCCAACTCGATGTAATCATTCTCATTTGTCTTATCTCCACCTTGTTACTCATCACCTCTCCCAGAGGAAGTTTGCATTATGCGCTCTGGTTCACCTCGCCATCATCCACCATTGTCGTGCGTATATAACATCACCACCGTCTCGACTCGATTGGGTGGTAGATTCAGCTACATGCCGGCGCTAGTGTCATTGTCACCTCCATACAGTATTACCATGACGTTACCTTCCTCTCGGTTGGGCGGTTGCATCAGCTACACGCCCGCTAGTGCCATCGTCACCTCCATATAACATCGCAACCTTACCCTCTCGATTCGTACAACACCACAACCTTATCATCTCCTTGATTGGGCGGAGGCGTCAAGACTCAAGAGTCACTAGTCAAGGCTGAATTGGATTCATGAGGACCAACCTCGTGTCGGTACTGTACAATAATAATCATAAGTGTTTTCGGGGTCTTATTACTAAAAGGAGGTTGTATCCACCGGCATGAGTGCCAGATGATCCTATCAGCGTGAGCTTTAGAGCGTACCGTTCCGGCTTCCCATATATAGGGCAAAAACATGTAGAATAGAAACCAGCATCCAGCAACCAACTGTACAGTATTTGTAAGCAAACGTACGAATCTAGATATGTCAAAGCTAGATCTATTGTCCCTTATCGGGCTCTTGCACATACGCGCGGAGTAGTTCAAAAATTTCTTTTGAAATATAGACCCCCTATCCTCCGGAGGCTGCGGAGGCTGTGGAATGGCTGTTGTCACTAATGGCTAATGGTCAGTCAGCTCAGCTGAGTGCACTACTTATGTTACCCTGCTTACCATTGTGCAGACGGGTCTCTGGGATCGTAAATCAGCTCAGCGGCTATAAAATCACTGGGTTCGGACTGATTACCCTCTTGAATATTCTTCCTTAACTCCCTCTGTGGGTCCGACTTCCATTCCTCAACCGCCGGCTGGATCACTTCCTTCCATTCCTTCAGCCAGGAGTCTCTAGTCTTCGCAAACTGACTATTGGACTCGACTGCTTGCAGCGTGTCAGACGACAAGATTTCTGAATGATCCCATTGATGTCTTTTCCACCCCTGTTGTCCATCTGGGTCGGTGCGCAGCTCGAAGATTGAACCAAAGATGCTAGCACCCGTAGACTGGATCCACCCAAAACATGGTTGCTTGCTACAAGCGGTTGCTCCCTGGAGCACAAAACGAACCATCTTTCGATTGGGGACACTGGTTTGACCTTCCTCCATTCCATCAGTCGCTGTTTCCGTGTTGTAATCGATCTTGTACTTTGTCAGTTTGAACGTTATTTGGGTATTTACGTGTAGGTATGCGAAAGGTGCTATAAAACAACCTAACAAAAACACTACCGCACCTAACCAGACTATCGATATGTAAGGGAGCGAGGGCGGGTTGTCAGAGATTCCCCGAGGGAAAGCTTTGTAATATCGGATGTACGCGCGCGACTGCTCCAGGTTCAAGACTGTAGCGCTAACGTGGGTAACTAAGCTTAGACAACTCTTAGAACTAAGTCGAGAGAAGCCTAGTTGAGGTGTACGAGTGTACGAGGGAACCGGGTATGTATGTCCAAATCAATTAACCCAAACCAAACCAATACAACGAAACTAAGATTCTCCTAGGCAAACTCTGGCTCTAGCTAGAATAGTAATCTCGAGGTTTGTCAACAACCCTAGGCAAACTCTGGCACTAGCTGCTGTGACGCCGTAAAGTCCTCGACCAAACTCTGGGCCAAGCTACGATATTGTGAGTGAACTTAATCACTAGGAACTCGTACCACAATCTTAGTGGCTCGTCTAACTTCGTGAAGAAGTCAACTAAGGAACCCTCACTCTGGAGCCGAATAATCCCCTACTAGAAGCCGTCCCCTCTAAGGAAGCAACTAGATTTGAGTTGATCTGGAGTTCGAGAGAACTCTACACACTTAAATTCGATCAAGATATAAATGGGCTTTGCGAAGCGCGTGAAGTTTATTACTTTCTTAAGATAACCAAGTCAGGAGGCGTCACGCTACTGATCCCGTGGGGACGTTCTACGGAGCACTGGTCTTAGCGGTCAAGTCGAGGGCAAGAAACTTGTCTTATTGAATAAATATATCTGGCTTATATACTGAGTAGAGAGAGTTTAATACGAAAAATAGATGAAACAGACACGGAGAGAGACGGAAAGAGAGTGGAACAGAGGAATCTGGCTCGGAAAGGAAACTCCAGCCTATATATGGTACACACGATAAAGAAATAGTCCATTCTTGGGTATATATTAGAGGTAAAATATGATTTCGTGAGGATTAACATAGTTTTAGAGTGTTTTGATCCGAGCGAGGTTTCTCCGATTACTCCACAATTCTCCGGGGTCAGGAGTACCTTTACGCTTCATGATCACTCGCCGCCCGGTTTCCCTTGGGTGAGTTTCATTCTATTCCTCGGATAGTTCTGTCCATCCTGAGTGTGATTAACATTCTCTCGAGAAGACCTGTTATCTAGCTTTCCAACGACACCACTTATGATAATCTCGAGCAACTGCGCTGAGTATGTACAAGTGATTCCCGATAGTCGGCTTTAACGGATAAGACCTTCCGTGTATGATTTCTAAGATCAAATGTTTCGATTTGCCAAGGCTATCCCGGCGCGTAGCTTTCCGTAGGTCCGCTAAGCATGTCTCTACCGTCCTCACGGTCGCGACCGGTGCCGCGAATAGACCTCTACGGTTTCCCTCGGGATTGTTCTGGTCCATTGTTACGGACTGTAAAGTCCACATCTTAACATAGCTCGTTGGGGGTCTTAGTGCGAGGGATGCCTTCCCTCATAATTCCTTCCCTCGAGTAACGCGTTGGCTTAGTACTTATCCCGCTTCGAGATGTCCTGTAGTTTAGAGAGTATACACTCTTGGGTATAACTAGATTGACCGTCTAGCGTCACATCTCCGGGCAGCCCAGGTATCCTCGCTAGCTTGGCTCTAGGCTACGCTTGTGGGCGTACCTTCACGGCTCGCTGAGTATTATTGTTAAGTTCTTTGCCTCGGCAACAGCTATCACGCTCGGGCTCCGTATAACTCTCTTATTGCATTGTATAACACGTACAAAGTGTCAAAATGTACGGTTACACGCCTTAGGCCAATTTTAGGCCTAATATCTCCCCCAAACTAATGATCTGACCGTCCCCGGTCAGCCCACCAAGCCTAGGATCGACTCTGCTAGCAATCCCTTTTATGTTCTCGGCATTTAGCATTCTAATTCCTTTCCCGCGGACTAGTCTGGACGTACTACCCCTAAGTTTAACTGGGATCATTCTCGACGTCGGGCGCTTATGTGAATCAGGTGTCAACAATTGAATTGATCTACAAGACAACATATGCCGCGGGCGCCTAGACTCCTGATTGGGGTTTCCAATCATTTCCTCGATAACATTTTCTTTTAAGTTTAACGTGTTAAGTCTCCGAGAACTCTGAAAACGCCTCTATCACATTCGTATTTTGTGATATGTTTGTTTTACGTCTTAAGACAGATGCCGGTCACTTCGGCTACGGCTTCGGGCAATGACCTATTAATAAGACAATGTTGGAAATTTTCAACAAGTCCCATCATCGTCTCTTACCACCATGCTTGCCGACCGAGAGCAGTGTGACCTTCTTCCCGACTCGCTCGTCGATATGTACTTGTCCATAACATGTGAAGACGATTCCTCGGACATTCTAGATGACTTTAAAAGCGTACTTCCATCCTTCTATGAACTGGCCAGCCATCTTGTTGCGAGATTCGACAATGCCGCCGACGCTACGCAAACCAATTCTTTCTTTTTCCAACAACCCGGGGGTCTTGGTTTCGACAAAAGGGACGTCCCCTCGGCTTATTCTGCACGGATGATATGGGCCTGTGCTACTGCTGTTCAGCAACGCTTTAACCCTCAACTCTTCGAGGCAGCCAAGGACCCCGAGTGGACTCCGTCTTTGCCCAAGGCTAAAGAATACCGTACCAGTTTTATTGCTCTCGCTAATCGACTGGTAAGCCCCCTTTTTGTCCTTTATTAACGTATTATCTTATGTTATGATAGAAATTCCTCCGTACCCATGTTGTGGGACGTAAGAATGTTCCTTTAATTATCGAAGGCATTTTTGCTGCTGCCCAACGCCTTTCCGCCGCTGTCCGAAGTGCTTTACAGCTCAACGACACGGAACCAAGCTGGTACTTGGATGGGGCTCTTATTGACCGGATCCTGGTACGTGGCTCGCCCTAACTTTATCTTTTCTTTTTATTAACTTTTCCTAGGCAAGCGCCCTCCATCGCGGACAGACACCCGACCTTCCCATTCCTCTCCCTTTTGACCAGGGATGTCGTGAATCGGCGTGGTTATTAACTCAAGGTGACCTCCACTTTAGTCGGCTGGACACCGGTGAACCTACCGACGAGGAGGAGGAGGAAGAAGCCTCAGATGAAGACGGTCCTTCCGAGGACAGGGCATCGCCTTACGAGGCTATTTCCGTGAACTCAGAGGTACCTTTTCCCCGTTTTATTTATATCGTTATCCTTTTAACTTTTAATATTTCTTTTTAGGACTCCTCGGAATCCCGCAAGATCCCTCGTCATTCTACTCGCAGTGCTACAGTCGCCAAGAAGACGTCGTCTAAACCTCCACTTCCCTCAAAGGCTGAGGTCAAAGTGAAAGCTGAGCCCAAGGCTAAACCAGCGACTGTCACATCTAAATTGGCAACTAGTTCGGCGACCAGACCTTCGATGACCTCGAAGGCTCTGAAAGCAAAAGGTCCGGCGAGAGGGAGCAATGCTTCAGTCTCGACTAAAGGAAAGGATAGGATAGTAGAGCCGAAAGGCAAAGGCAAAGGCAAAGAGGGGGACCCCTCCGTGATCACCGTGAGTTCCTACTCTCCTTTCTCTTTTCCCGGATTCTGACTGTCTCATTTTTCCTAGCCCAAACTGAAACGCAAACGTCAGAATGAGCCCACGGAAGAAATCGAGGCTGCATCCCTTCCTGTCCCTCGTCCCGCTCCTAAACTCAAGACTGTCAAGAAGTCCAATCCGGTTGTCGAGATCCCCGTTCCCGTGGCTTCCAGTTCTAAGATCAAGGGGGCCCCACTTGCGGAGTCTTCTCGTGAGCCTACACCTGTGCATACTCCGCCCGAGAACTTGGTTTTCCTTGTTCCCGAGGGAGATGTGGGAAACGTTGACCTCGACAACATCTTCAAGAGACTCGCTGCACAATCATCCAAAGAGTTTGCAAAGAGTGGATCTCGAGAATACCGCACCGTGATTGTTCGTTTCGAGCGTGATGCCATGGATCTGCCGTCTTTTGACGAGATTGTCCCCAAGGGGACCCAAGTAAGTTCTATTCCGTTTTTCTCTACCCTTCAAGACTAACACTTCGGCCTTTTTATTGCAGAAGCCAAAGGAACTCTTTAAGGCTGAGCTCACTTGGGGCCTTACTCCTGAGTTAGATGCCTTCAAGGATCTTCCTGCACTCAGCACGGGCGATCACCAAATGTCTTGGTTGGACTTTGTCCGAGCGAACCGCGCATTGTGTCGAGTAAGTTTTCAGTTTATCGATAATTTAGATTTTAACATGATTTTCAGACTCCGGCTGTTATCCGTGAGAACCTTGCATCCAGTGTGGCGGTCGCCGTACCAAGGGTACCAAGGGAGAGGATAAGCAGGATAAGCCGGACTGCTCGTATGCCTGTGACGAACACGGTAACCGTAAGTATGGGACTGGATGTCCAAACTGTGCTACGTCGCACCAACCTTGTTCAGACACCTTTCGTGTGCCGGAACTAGTCGAGGTGCTCAACAATACGTACAAGTCGGCAGAGAACGCACCGATTAGTGAGTACTAATTAATGCTTCCTGGCTTCCTACTAACTAACATTATCATAGACGTGGCCCGGCAAGTCAGCACTGTCCTTCGTATTCGCGAGCTTATGACGCTGCCATCGAGACCCGCAACCAACTCAACCGCACGGTCGAGAAGCTGTTTACCTCTCTGCAGAGCGAAGTTCAGGAGCTCCGTCACATTGGCAAGGACCCGCTCGTTTTCGTGGAATCCTATGTTCCAACATTCCCCGAGAACCAGTTGGACCTCACGCACTGGAGCTTTTTGTGCTCCTTCATGGGATGGGACTCGGACTTCCGTTTCAAGACTAATGCACGGTATGAACAGTTCCTTAGCAAGAACATCCGAGTCGCCGTTGTTCCAGCGCCCGATGAGTCTGTTCCCGAGGATACGCTCGAAGTCCCTCCGGCTACTACTCCTCCTCTGGACTCTCCAACTCGTTCAACAACCAGTCTTCCAGTGGAAGATTCGGTCATTCTTTCTCCAGGGAGTCCTCGAGGTGAACAGTCGCCGGTCATGGTTAGTCCTCGCGGGAGTCCTCGTTCTCTTCGTACGTCGTCTGGCGGTGACCGGGATGAAGCCCAGGACGAACTTATGGAGGGAGTTGAGACATCGTAAGATGCCAAGATCACTCCTCCTAAGTTTGTGGTCTTCTCGGTCTGGGTCTGCCGTGGGCATTGCTGTTCGTCCTCGGACGTTAAATAATTTTTCTTTTTATATTGTGTTTTGTTGCTCGCCCCTCGCATGGGGATTTCTCTATTGTCTCCCTCTCTGGGGCAGTATCGTAGTATTCTTTAGGTATATAGGCACCTTTAGAATATAGTAGACTAAAGCCTATAAAATAACAAGACCTTCGGTCAAACGTGTACCTATCATACTCGAGTGACTTTCCTAAGTCTTAAGTTTTCATAAGTTGAATTCTCGGGAAGGCTTTCAGCGCGATCGCCTATTCTCGAGAGTTTTGTTATAATAGCATAAGTTTTTCCTTGAGTACCGTACCAGCTCTGTGTAGCATGTTAGAGTATACTCGCGGAAAGCTTTTTATGACTCGAATTCCCGCCCTTGGGAACCTATATGGTTCGTTAACGGTGTAATCAAGTCTTCGAGGGAAAGCCTAGAGAAGACTTATCATCCCTAAGTAAGCTGGGTGTGATGCAATCTTTCCCTAGATATTGACATTCTTTCAATACAACATCCAATCTTGGATCAGGTCCTGTTTAGGGCATAGTGATGACCGTCAAAATGAAATCCATTGATGCTCAATATTATGGGTGTAAGGTTTTTCCTAGCGTTTTTGTTTTCCGGAGAATTATCGCAGTGAGTACCTGCGTTAGGTTTCCCCGTGCCGCTTCTAATACTCTTTAAGCGTTCGCTTTATGTTTTGCCTAGTGTTCTCCCTTTTGTTGAGCAATGTTATGGTTCCTATTTTGGTCATAGATGTCGTTGAATAAATTCAAAATTCTCCTCGTGATGGTGGACTGCCTGGAGCTATGGTGTCTTGGCACCATGCGCTTCCCTCCCCCAAACTAATGATATCAACTGTCCTCAGTTGAGCACTTGGGTTTCAGAACGCGCCGGGGACCCGTAGGACTCCGTCGCTCTAAGACATTAACCTATAAAAGCGTCCGCGAAAAACATTTCAAGACCCAGTTCTCAGAAAACTTTTCCTCGAACTACAAGTCTCTCTACAATGTCTTCCAAGAACACCCAAAATACCGATGACAAACCGCAGTTCATGAAGAATACTATGGAAGCCATCGTCGCCTCCACCAGAACACTCAAAGAGGCTACCAGTCGGCTCCGTGATGCAATCGAGTACGTCGAGGATCAGACGCTCCTTCAGGCAGAGGTTCTTAGTACTGTACAAAAGCACGTCGATCTTCTTGTGAGCCTCTTTTCGCCTTTTCCACGGAGCCTGACCTTGATATCCTGCCTCCATAGACCACGTCTTTTCATAAGGAGAAAGTACTCAAATTCCCCGCGAACGTTGGTGTCCTTGAACAAGGACATGATCTCCTTCTCCGCGCGATGAAGATCTGTCCCAGCGCTAAGACTGCTCATTCTGCGACTGCTGTGCGCCTCGGCAATTTCATCAACGAGCTCAACCTTGCGCTGGTAAGCCCGGTTTAGCATATCCGAGAACAAACACTTATAGATACCGACCCAGGCGGCGTCGAAGAAGGTTTCCTCGGGGGTCACTGGTACTACAGGGCCGGGCCCTTTCACCACTACCCGCGGTAAGCCTCCTCGCTATGCTACCATCCTGGACTACTGTCTTTCGTCTAAACACGATGTAGTAGGGGCTTCCAGTGCTGCCAACGATGACAAGACACCGATTATGCGGCAAAATCCGCCGCTCTTTCTACCATCTCGTTCTCCAAGGAGTCCAAAGAACCCTCGAAGTCGACTAAAAGCTCTAGTAGCTCTAAAGGTACCATTCTCATCGACGACGAGGATGAACCCATGGAGGAAGATCATCCCGCTACGCAGATCGCATTTGTAAGTTCTCTTTTCTTAACATATATTATAAAATCCATGAAGCGTGCGCCTGTACGGATCCCACGATAACTGTGCTGAAGGAACCGTAGGGTTACCATCACGCTCGGGCTTGCCTCTCCCAAAAGGACCATTTGGCTCTCGGGCTTGGAATCAACGAGCGGTCGTACTGACTAAAGAGTTCCAGGATCCCCCGGAAATTACTGACGCGCTGGCTCGCGCTCAGGCTTCGAGGAAGAAGACCCGAGAGTCTAGGAAGTCCTCGAAGGCCAAGGTACTTAGATCCTTTCCTCGGGCCTGTAAACACTTTGGCTGACGTCTCCACATAGGCTTCCGGTGAAGTGAGTACTTCATCACTTAAGAGGAAAGTCGAGGAAACGCCGGTTGCCAATGAAGCGGCCAGTCTTGTCAATGAGTACGGAAAAGCGCATGCGTTTCGACGCTGAACTCATTGATAGCTCTCCCGAGGATGCTGGTGAGTATTTATAACGTGTTTTAACAAATCCGGCTTACATCTGTTGCGCAGTTACCCGTGCGCGACGCGAATGCGTTGTGGCCAAGCAATTCCTTGCTTCTTTGACCGCCAATTTGGCGAACTCGACTTTGCCTCGATGACCGATACCAATCTCAATGTTCTCTTGAATATTCATAGGAACGAGTATCTCGGGAACCTGAGCAAGACCAGTCTTTTACGCTCGTGCTCTCCAAGCTCAGAAAGTCACAGACAGCTTGGTCCACCTTTTGAAGTTCAGAGAGGACTCAGAAATGGTAGAAGTGTACGTCAACTTTCCTTGAACATCGTCAGACAAGCGGCGTTAATCCACTATGCCTTCAGTGAGCATTGGTTGTTGTGAATGTACAGGATGGAGTGTGCGATGTGTCAATCCTCCCTGTTAGCATCGTTGGAGTGGTAAATAACTTGTAAGTTTTTCTCTCCGGATACTTATATCGTTGTCTGAACCGAGCTTCTAGTCGAATTCTTTAAATAAACTTTCTCTCGAGAAACCACAGTCTTTACAGTCTCT
>JADNRY010000261.1:0-87261 GCA_015501585.1 Rhodocollybia butyracea
CGGCGGGATGGTGAGAAGGGTTTTCTTTTCCCAGTTAAGACTATTTGCAGTACGTCGCAGAACATGGCCGAAGAACTGCTTTTGAATTCGCCGAACTGCGATAATCTGAGCCTTCTGGACGGACAAGCCATCGTCGTCGATTTTCTTAGCTTTTCGTAGCTCAGAACCATCGGTTCGGATTTCATCAGCCGATTCATCGGAAAGAAAATGAGGTATTCCGAGAAGACGACCCATGCTATGAGATCCTGTGGAACGAAATTATTAACGACACGAGTCATAGAAAACAGGGCAAATATACCTTGGGTGATGTAAGAAGAGGCGTCGCAGTTAGAGCCAGCTTGATCCGCCCTTGTTTGAGTGCTGTCAAGGCAGAGTAATATTTTGGGCCAAGATTTCGCATTTCGTGAGCTTCATCCAGGGAAACTGTCAGATATTCCTGGTGATATAACGTTTCCTTGAGCTCTCGAGTTCGCTGAGGCAACTCGCTAGGTTTTTTGGTCCAGCTTGAGGCTCCACGTGAGCTTTGATACACACGGGAAAAGTCGTTCTGAAGAGACTGAGCACATACATCATTAGCGATTAGAATTCATGACGGGATAAATGACCAACGGAATGGGTGACAAGTATAATGCGGTTTTGAAGCTGGTGTTTCGAAGAGTGAAATGGTCCTGTGGGATCCCAAAATCCTGGATTTCCAGACTTGGGACAGTCGTACTGGAAGATGTCAATGCTTTTCGGCAGAAACAGGGTTTTCAGCTCTTGGAGCCACTGAGAGCGTAACGTTCCTGGCATGATGATAAGATGAGGAAGTGCTGGTACAATTTTCGTGTCTTGAAGATAGGGAAAACTTTCTGCCCAAGTGTAGCGAATTAAGCGTAAGTGGTATGGTGAAGAAAGGGGAGAATATCTTACGAAGTATCGGTGGCAGAGGTTTTTTAGCTTCCTGAAGCGCTACGGCTTGTTCAAAAATCCAATAACGGCGATCGCCAGCGCTGTTTTTCCAAGGCCTACCTCGTCACATTCGAGAATTCCAGTACAGTGTCCCGGTGATGAAGTTGCGGTAAAAGTGTTACGAATAATGGAATGGACACCAGCGAGCTGGTGCCAATGAAGTTGCAGGAGACGAGAGAGTCTGTTTGCTGAAGTGATGGGGTAAACAACGCAGGCTTATCCCATGGAGTGAAACCAGCTATGTTACGAAAACGATTGAACTGGAGTGGCAGATTATCCTTCCGAAAGCCCAATCTATGAGCGAGATCCACGACATTGAGATTTGCCTCGAATTCCATACCAAGATCTGCGACCTCAAGATCCAAAAGCTGAACGGAGAAGTCTCTACCGATGGGCTGACTGTTTTTCATCGTCGTAGGTCCGAAAATATTGATCGTATACTTGGACAAGTTCTTCCAAGTCCTCCGGTGTGGCAAGACTTTTGAATTCCATCAGGTTAACGTTCACGTTGGCTTTTTTCTATTACAGCAGTTAGGAGTGGAGTTGGTACTTATGTGTGATATCGCACCTTGCTGTTTATCCGATTTGACGTTTGCAGGTCGCACCGCTGCACCGATTGCGCTCATGATATCGTTCACCTGATCGAGCATCTTCTCTGCCTTTTCAAGGTTTTCTCGAGTAGAGTAGAGCTCCGCAATGTCTTTCCACTTTCCTACCGCACGAATGGTCGCCGTGATTTTGGTTTTCGTAGGTTTACCTTGGCTGAGGGCTAAGTAAAAGATTTAAAGAGTTGATTAGCATGCATATGTTACATGGGAAACTAAGTATACACACCATCGAACGCTTTTAGAGCTGCCTTTTCGATCTCGATGATTCTACCTTTGTCTCTGATGATGTGCCGCCTGATACGATCCCAAGAGCGTATGACAATGGCGTTCAAAGGCCTTCGCAATGCCAGCGGAAGTAAAAGTTGTGGATTTCTGTCATCGCCATAGGCCTCAGGTCCAAACAGAGAGAGAGCGATACTTTCCAGAGCCGCGGGAAGATACATCTCGGCGGAGGGCCACTCTGCATCGATATTATCCTCGTTAAGTAGAATCGTAACAGGGTGAATACCAGCTTGGTGAAGACACTGCACGATTGTCGCATGAACTTTCCATGACTCCCACCTCTTTGTAACATAGGTAGCCCACTTTTTACGGCCTGGGAACTCGGAAGCGCCTTTGGAATTGACTGCGAACTTGATTTTCTTTTCTTCGCTGTCGAGCCCGTTATATGCGGCAAAGTATGACGCGATATCCTCCACGTCGGTTCGAGAGAGACCTTTCGGAAGTAGTGTATCGTCCGATGGAAAGAGGCCATGTTTCACCCCGGTAATGTCCTGCCAGACTGGCCATCCCCAGGGATGACCGAGTGGTGAAGCGGAGGGATCAGTGAAGTAGAGTTTGATGAGAGCACTAGCTACGGTATGACTGGGCATGGCAGGGAAAGCGAGGTGTAAAGTTGGGGAGGAAAGGTGAGATGCGTATCATGGATGACTTGGTACATATATATATATCGCAATAATTTTTTTGAGAGTTGACTCGAAGCTGGATGCATGCAGATTTCGAGTCATTGGGCTCGATTACTGCGGTGTAGCTGACCGAATTCTAGCCGTCGCATCGTTAGAGTAGTCGCTCCGCCACTTAGGTAATTGGATAGGTTTATTAAGGGAGGCATATGTCAGATAATACAATTGCTCTTGTTCCTTTACCGCCATGTTGTCTGGAGTGTCAATGGTCCCGTTTACACCCGGTTGCCTCTACTGGCAGATAGAGAGTCGAGCGACGGAGCATAACTTTGCTGGAGAACTTAACTCACTGCCTCCCAGATAGAATGTCCAGTCCTTGAGCATACCCTTTGAATTTGCTGCCTTGCAGATAGAGCTTTTAGCGACACGGAGCATAACTTTGCCTCCAGCCCAATCTGCCAGGTGGCAGATAACGGGTAGAGAGACACAGCATATTCGCTTACAACTGAATCCGCCTCGTTGCAGACACAAGGTAGTTGTTGTTAGTTTGAAGCAAAGTTATGCTCCGTCGCTACAACCTCTATCTGCAAGGCAGCAAATTCAAAGGGTATGCTCAGGGACTGGATGTTCTATCTGGGAGGCAGTGAATTAAGTTCTCGAGCAAAGTTATGCTCCGTCGCTTGACTCTCTATCTGCCACTGCGCATTCTATCTCAAGCGAAGTTATGCTCCGTCGCTACATGTTCAATCTGCAAGAGAGCAAATTCAGCTTGAAGCGAGGTTATGCTGGGTCACTGCGTGCGATATCATGCTATCTGTGAGGGCGTGGATTGAAGCGACATGACTCGATACATTATTCCATTTTTTCTGTATTGTGTGATAATAAACCTGTTCCTTTATTTAAGCTCGAAGTTTTGTGGACTGGACTTTCAACCCCTTCATCATGTCCGTTGAAATCAAAAGCTACTCTCTCCGAGATTACGTCGTTGCTGCCGGAAAGCTGGACGATCTTAACGATGACATTGGGTTCATTCAGTTTATGCTGACTGGTGAAACTATGTTCATGAGCATCGAAGCATTAGCCTAACACCTACGTTTACAGGAAGGACAACGGACAGGGAAGGTCAAGCCATCCAAGCTTTTGTGGACGTCAACAAGAACAGGATCGGGGCCAACCAAGATATCTCGATGGCTAGAGACTTTGACTCTCTGATTGGAATTTCCCAGAACCTTCTGGTATCTACACCGCTGTCAGTTTATCCGGTACCCATACCAGCAGCAGCATTGACCAGCAGTATTCACCTTCGATGGCCTGTGGTGCAAGACGACGGTGAAATAATCCAGGTAAGAATTTGACAAATGATGTTCCACACGTCACTAATTTAAAAATATAGACACCGATTCATAGGATCCCCAACTTGCAATTGGCTGCGTGGTTAACTCGAGGCCAAATTCATATATGTTTTCCTAGTTTAGCAACGAGAGAGGGCGGTCAGCAATCGAAGCCTCTGACCTTGGATCAGCTTACCCAATTTTACGAGGTGGGTCTACGTCCTACCATTGCTGAGCTGCTTCCAGAAGATGTCTCCGACTGGGCTCCTACTTACCAAGCCGAGCTGTTCCGTGCGAAGAAATCCTCAGGCCATATGGGCTATCAATCGAAGATGATTCCTGGAAGTCATGTCCGAGAACTTGGTTCCACACTTCGATATTATCTATCTGCTGGGAATATTGACTGGGCCAACGATTTCTTCTTCCTCCATACGGCTAGGGGATATAAACACGCTACGCAACACTTAACCAGTCGAACCATGGCGAGGTTAAAGCTTGAGGAGTTCTGCACGACTATCGGCTTGGAGGAGAACGTTTTCGAGGAGGGTGAGTGGAGTTTTTTAGCGCAAATCAACTCTGTCTTCAATGGTCGACAGCTGCGCAGTCTCGGGTTGTTGAAGAAGTGCTTGGAATACGTTCCGAGGACGCTGTTCGGATTACTTCGCTGGGAAGCTCAAAGTACTCCCGGGATATTGTCAGCCATCTGCTAGGTGTATCGGGTTGCCGAATTGAGCCTGGTGTTCGGGCTGCTGGTGCTTTTGAAGGGGTTTACTTTCAACTGTACTCGACGGACAAGGCCCTTACTTACAATCCGGAAGGTAATCATCACGGGAAATTCATGTCGATTTCTGAAGCGATGGGAGTGAAGCAGCCGGCCCCCTTTATCACTGGACTCCAAAAGCTTTTTGTGGAAGCGATGGACATGAATACATCGAATGCACGCATCGAGGTTCGAGTACCGTTTCGCCACGCATGTACAGTGCTGACAAGGTTTGACTCTGGTGCTATTCAAGAATGTATGCTGGGGTTTCGACGGACAGTATGGTGGTAAGTTTTATCGACTTGAAGATTTACGAATATGTTGTTCAACAGTTTTACAGGAACTTCCGAGCACACCGGTTAGAAGCAATAAGCAGGCTCCTCATGAAGCAAGCCATGGGCTCTCCAGAGTTTCGGGTAACATCTGATGCACTTCTTTTGACCGCTGCCTCCGTGTGGCTCGTTAATTCTCTTCATGCTCGACCTGATGATGGATCCGCCGCACGAGACCTCATGAGAGCTGTGCTGCCTTTGACTGATGCTGTGGATCCTGATCCCGAGACTCTTTTGTTTAAAGGAGGATACCAGGCGACGGGAGGACAAGACAGTGACGGTGATGAAGACTTGTTGTTAGATGTTCCGTATAATCCGTATGGCGCCATATTTCCTCGCCGGATCATATTGAATTTCGAGGTTCCGCGAATGGCGAGGGACACCGATACACCGCGTACACTCCCCCCGAAATCATTCGAATACCTTTTCAAAGGGTCTGTGGGTGATATTGAATATCGGTTTCATCCAGTTGGGATCATTCCGCGTGGAGTCCAACCCGTGCGCCGAGTCGTAACAAACAAAACTCACCGAACGCGGACCTTTGTGGAGAGTGACACCGACCCACGAGATGTCAATTTATTCAACTTGGGATCGAAAGGTCTCAGCCTGCCTTTACCTCTAGTGGATGATGGATCCGATATGGAGGTGGACGACGAGCAGACGAATACCTCTCCAGATATTGACTTCAAGGTGTATCGCATCTACAGGCAGTTCCTCGTGGACATGGCGTTGAAGAGTTCTACTACGAAACAGGGTGGTGGACCATCATATATGAAGCTTAACGAAGAGGAGCGAGTGAGGGTGACGGAAGACTTGTATAACAACCTGAAGCTTTCTGATATGTGGAATGAAGTTTTTTGGAAGGTGGGAACTCCGGCATCTCGAGAGCAAGTATTTCGACATCTTTTTCCTCCGAAGGGACACGAGACTTCCCCCAAAGCGCAGAACTACCCTACGTCCCAATACTACCGGGATTGGAAGGCTCTATGTGCTACTGCTGACGAGGAAACGGTGGAAAAAATTCGAGGAGCGATTCGTAAAAAGGTTTTGCCACTTAAGTGGTTGCCTTTTGCTGGATCGGATCGGATGTGGAACACGAGCCAGAAGCCCAAGGGGTTTACGAGGCTTCCTCCACGAACTTCAGGGCCAGCTCCTCATATCTTATGTCGTGAAGAACCTAGCTGGGAGGAGGATTAGATAGCTTAACATTCGATGAACTGTATATACGATATTAACACACTTGAAGGAAACGATGGATCATTAAGTATCATGCACGCCGCCGACGCTATCTCAGTACAAAGAATATTTTATTGCGACAGATCCGACTATTAGAATCCTTAGAGCTTTGAACGAATGCATCCACTGGTGCTGAACATCCATCAGTACCATTCACAGGCCGGGGGATTAAGTACCCATTCGACGGGATACAAGACAAGTAGGCCATAGCACCAGGGCACAGAGCGATGCCGATCTGATTGTGATTGATGGCAATTCGATCAGATTGATTGCATCCCAGATCAGTAGATCTATAGTCAAATGCATGCATGCACGTCTACGACGTGCGCTGTGTACACTATTACTTCCACCATCCATGTTCAAAGCATCCGTGCTCGTCCACGACGTGTCCTGGGCACTTGACCACTTGTAAGTGCATATAACGTTCAGTACACATACATGTGGCAAAGTGCACAGGGCACGTCGTGGAAGTGCCTGGATGTGTGAAAGACAGCGGATGATAAACAGTGGGAGCGATCTGGTACACCGTGCTCGTCGTGCACATGCATGGATGCCCTAAGGACAATACAAGGTTTAATGCACAGATGAGTGGGGTCATATAGTACGCCATGCACGTCGTGGACGAATACCCGATGATTCTGGTATAGAACATCACCGGGATACCAGGATCGTATAGTGTGAACTGAGGTGCATGAATGTTTGTGGTAGTGTACACGTCTTGGACGTGCACAGATGAGGGGGAGTGATAGCGTACACAGTGCACGCTGTGGTCGGTGCAGTCCAACGTTCAGTGTACTAAATTTCACAGCCTGAAGTGCATAACAATGTTAGTGGCCTGGTGCTACCAGTACTGCTAAGTAACTAATTATCCTAACTACTACTACTATTCTATTAGACGTGCATCCACTAAGAATGTTAGCGTCGCCTACGAGTACTACTAACCGACTAACCGACTAACCGACTAACTATACTAGCTATACTACTATACTACTCGCACAGCCTGGGATGCATATGCTAACAAGTTAGCGGACCCATACTACCAGTACTACTTCAAGTAACTAATTATACTAAGTACTTGTTCTACTACTATACTATTAGCCGTGCATCCGCTAACAATGTTAGCGTCGCCTGCAGCCAGTACTACTACCAGTAACTAACTATACTACTATACTACTGGCACAGCCTGGGCTGCATCCGCTGACAAGTTAGCGGCCCCGTACTACCAGTACTACTTCAAGAAACTAATGATACTAAGTACTTATTCTACTACTATACTATTAGCTGTGCATCCGCACACAATGTTAGCGTCGCTGTGCTGCTTATAACTATACGAACTATACTACTATACTACCAATGTTAGTGGCTAAAGCAGCACTACAAGTAACTAATTCTTGTAACTAGCTACTTAAACATAGAAAACAGTCCAATAGAGTAAGAAATACCTTCGGCTATTGTTACATACCAAGGGGAAGACAGAGCGGACATGGACCAAATCCTAATGCACCGACAACAGATATTAATGTCCTAGGCAGTGCGGAGAAGCTTCGGGAGTGGGAGGGGAATAATGGTTAAGGCAAGAGAGAGATCAACGGAAGAAAGGTAAAACACAGAAAAATGCATTCCGAAAGATCCGAATATTAAAATTCTTAGGGCTTCGGGCTATCGCATCTACTGACCATGACCGTCCTTCCGTACCATCCACAAGCCGGGGGGCTAGATATCCATTCGAGACGATGCAAGACAAGTGGGAGGTAGTACCAGCGTAGTAAGTAACGCCGATCCGATCGTGATTGATCGCAAATCAATTAGATTGATTGCATCAGGAGGAGACTGTGAGGAGAATGGTAGTCGAATACTCGAATCGTATGAGTGTGCCCGCCTGAGTAGAGGTTTCTAGGAAGGTTAGTAGGGTACAATGGGGCGGAATATGAGGAGGATAGAATATAAATAACGGGAGTAATGGTGTTGTTCGCTAGTATATAGTGAACGGAAATATAAAGCATGAAGGTAAGAAGCTAGCTACCGGTAGGGCAGATAATACTACCACATGGTGCTCATCCACAATGTGCCCTGTGCACTTGACCACATCTAGCTTGAATCGAGGATAGCATATGGCAGAGTCACACATGGCATGTCGTGGACATGATTGTATACACAATGCACATTGTGGGGGTGCATACACAGAACACGTCAGGGAAGTGCATGGATGTGTGAACAAAGACTTGGACACATCGTGGACATTGCAGATGAGGCGGGAGTGATTGTGCACCCCGTGCACGTCGTAGACGTGTCTGGATGCATTGGACTGTGATTAACTGTGATGAAAGATTCTAATATTCAGATCTTTAGTACTAGTGGACCCAGGGCACGCCATAGACGTGCATGGAATGTACGTCCACGACGTGCATGGAATGTACATCCACGACGTGCATGGAGTGTACGTCCACGACGTGCATGGAGTGTACGTCCACGACGTGCATGGAGTGTACGTCCACGACGTGCGCTGTGCCCTTTACCACATGTACGTGTACGCGCTGTGGACAGAATAATGGATCTATAGTCTAATATGCATCCATGCACGTCTACGGCACGCCATAGACGTGCATGGAATGTACGTCCACGACGTGCATGGAATGTACGTCCACGATGTGCATGGAATGTACGTCCACGACGTGCATGGAATGTACGTCCACGACGTGCATGGAGTGTACGTCCACGACGTGCATGGAGTGTACGTCCACGACGTGCATGGAGTGTACGTCCACGACGTGCGCTGTGCCCTTTACCACATGTACGTGTACGCGCTGTGGACAGAATAATGGATCTATAGTCTAATATGCATCCATGCACGTCTACGGCACGCCATAGACGTGCATGGAATGTACGTCCACGACGTGCATGGAATGTACGTCCACGACGTGCATGGAATGTACGTCCACGACGTGCATGGAGTGTACGTCCACGACGTGCGCTGTGCCCTTTACCACATGTACGTGTACGCGCTGTGGACAGAATAATGGATCTATAGTCTAATATGCATCCATGCACGTCTACGACGTGCGCAGTGCGCACCATCACTGCCCCCTCTGATGGGGCACTGTACGCAAGCCCTATCAACTTGGACAAGTCAGTCGATCTATAGTCCAATTGTCCCATGCACGTCTGCGACGTGTGCTGTGTGCATAAGGTGTATGAGTTGACAGATCAGTCAATCCATATCCAATGCATATATGCACGTCCACGACGTGTGCTGTGTACACTCCTTCAAGATAAACTGATTTGGTGCAAGGCAATAAACAAGCCATGTACAGATGAGTAGGAGTGATGACCTACACAAGAAAAGCAATGGACATTATAGCGTCTAGCCAAAAAATCAATCAAGGTAAACAACATGGCCAGAGAGGGAATCAAACCCCCGCCTACTTGGTACCCAATACACCTGCAGTTCTGTCGCAGATTTACTTTGTATTTTGCCAAATCGTCATTTGCCACTAGACTATCTGGCCATGACTACAACCTATGCTAAAAAAGCATTTATTAGCATACGCAAGCATGTGCTGTGTACACACCCCGACCATGTGCACTGCATACAGTATCACTCCCACATCCATGCACGTCCACGACATGCACTGTGTACACTATCACTCCCCTGTCATCAGTGAATTTAGCTTTAAAGCATCCTTGCATATCCATGACGTGCCCTGTGCACTCTACCGCATGCGACGTAGGTATTGAAAGATGTTTCTATTTTGGGGGTGCATGAATGTGTACACAGGGCACGTCGTGGACGTGTATGGATGCATTCAAGGCAATAAAAGATCCATGCACAAATGGACAGGAGTGAGAACATTCACACCGCACATGATGATACCAATTCACTTCCAGGTTTTTCACACATCCATGCACGTCCCCGACGTGCGCTGTGTAGACTAAGTATCTGAAAAACACACAGTACAAAGAATATTCTATTGCAGCTGATCTGAATAATAGAATCTTTAGCCCTTTGGCCCAAGACATCCACTGGTTCTGACCACCTTTCGGTACCATTCACAGGCCGGGGGGTTAAGTACCCATTCGGCGCGATAGGCCATATCACCAGGGCACAGAGTAGGGCCAATCTGATTGTGATTGATGGTAGTTTAATTATATCAGTTATATTAGTTGTATCATGAGATTGTGAAGAGACCAGTGATCATTGGACATCGTGGACATGCATGAATTCATGAGAGAACCTTTACTCTAATGGTCAGTGAATTTATCATCAGAGCATCTGTACACGTCTACGACGTGCACTGTGCACACGATCACTCTCCTCTCAGACCATTGGACTGGGTCTCTTCACGATCTCATAATGCCATGAATTATGATTGGATTGGCCTACTTGTCTCATATCATGTCGAGCATCTATTGGTTTTCTGTGGGGTCGGAATACACAGCACACGTCACAGACGTACAAGGATGTGTGAAAAAAAATACAGTTCCAGTAATAGAGAACACAGGCCACGTCGTGGACGTGCCTGGATCTGTGAAAGACAACAGAAGATGAGCGGGAGCACTTGGGGTACACGGCGCATGTCATGGGCGTGCATGGATTGAGCACAAGAGAAGGTTTAATGGTTGAGTGGCAGTGGGAAAGACAATTTACCGTTGCTGCCAAGTTTGTTGTGGGCTCAGGTGGGATTGATTATTAGATTATTTCATGCTCATAAGGTTTTGTTTAACATTGCTGTAGTCATGGTCAGATAGTCTAGTGGCAAAGGACGATTTGGTAGAATATTCGGTGGTTTTCTTATAAACAATACGAAGATCATCGAACACCAAATAGGCGGGGGTTCAATTCCCTCTCTGGCCAATCTTGTCAATGTAATGGTTTTTTTGGTCTTCATTGTGTTTCATACATCTGTGCACATCCACGACGTGAGCTGTGTACCTCGTCACTTTATATTTGGTCACTTTTGTGTGTACTTTATGACTTGCCCACATCAAGGGACGTCTACGACGTGCACTGCGTACTATATGACTTGTGCAGCACATCAAGTAAGGTGGTACACTGGCATGGATATTTAGATGAGTGGGAGTGATGGTGTACACCGCACACATCGTGGATGTGCCTGGAGGTGTAAAAAAACTCAAGTTCAAATGGGTGGAAGTGATAGAGTACACCGTGCGCGTTGTGGACGTCCACGCATTATGTGGATGTAAGGTCTGTCAGACATCAGGGCACGTCCATGACGTGCACTATGTACTTGTTCACTTGCCCACATGAGGTGCAGAATTGATAGAGTACGCAGTGTACACTACAGAGAAAGTGGGTGATACTCAGCGTGGATGTGTGAAAGAGCAATTGGGTACACCGCGCACGTCGTGGACGTGCATGGATGCCCTGAGTACAAGAGAAGGTTTAATGAGCAGATGGAGTGGCAGTGGGAAAGACAAATTACCATTGCTGACAGGTTTGTTGTATGAATGCCAGTGTACAAACTTACCTTGATGTGCACTGTGTACTTTATCGCTTTTGTGTACTGTATGACTTGCACAAATCATAGAGTACACAGTGCATACACCTCCAGGCACGTCCACGACGTGCGGGTGTGTACCACCTTACCTTGATGTGCACTGTGCACTTGATCACTTGGACAAATTCATGGATGTGGATGTATCGGGGGTCATAGTGTACACCATGCACGTCATGGACGTGCATAGATGTGTGGAAGTCATAGAGTATACGAAAGTGATCAAGTACACAGTGCACATCAAGGTAAGGTGGTACACCGTGCACGTCATGGACGTGTCTGGAGGTGTATACACTGTGTACTCTATGATTTGCACAGATTCATGGATTACATGAATTTGTGCAAGTCATACAGTACACAGTGCACATCAAGGTAAGTTTGTACACTGGCATTGATAGGGTACACCGCACACGTCGTGGACGTGCACAAACGTGTAAAACACAATGGAGAACCAAAAAAAATCATTGGCCAGAGAGGGAATCGAACCCCCGCCTACTTGATAGAAGTGTACTGGAGCTCACAGGCTATTCTACCAAGTCGTCATTTACCACTAGACTATCTGGCCATGACTACATCCCACGTTAAATTGTGCAAGTCATAGATTACACAGTGCATACACCTCCAGGCACGTCCACGACGTGCACGGTGTATCCTATCAATGCCAGTGTACCGCCTTACCTTGATGTGCACTGTATACTTGATAACTTTTGTGTACTCTATGACTTCCACACATCCAAGCACGTCTATGACGTGCATGGTGTACACTATGACCCCCGATACATCCACATCCATGAATTTGTCCAAGTGATCAAGTGCACAGTGCACATCAAGGTAAGGTGGTACACACCTGCACGTCGTGGACGTGCCTGGAGGTGTATGCACTGTGTATTGATAAAGTACACAGTGCACATCAAGGCTGG
The DNA here is from genome assembly GCA_015501585.1 of Rhodocollybia butyracea. Lineage (NCBI taxonomy): Eukaryota > Fungi > Basidiomycota > Agaricomycetes > Agaricales > Omphalotaceae > Rhodocollybia > Rhodocollybia butyracea. Next base: position 12,554 of record JADNRY010000261.1, read on the forward strand.
CATTGATAGCGTACACCGCATACGTCGTGGACGTGCACAAACGTGTAAAACACAATGAAGAACCAAAAAAAAATCATTGGCCAGAGAGGGAATCGAACCCCCGCCTACTTGATAGAAGTGTACTGGAGCTCACAGGTTATTCTACCAAGTCGTCATTTACCACTAGACTATCTGGCCATGACTACATCCCACGTTAAATTGTGCAAGTCATAGAGTACACAGTGCATACACCTCCAGGCACGTCCACGACGTGCACGGTGTACCGTATCAATGCCAGTGTACCGCCTTACCTTGATGTGCACTGTATACTTGATAACTTTTGTGTACTCTATGACTTCCACACATCCAAGCACGTCTATGACGTGCACTGTGTACTTTACCACTTGGACAAATTCATGGATGTGGATGTATCGGGGGGTCATAGTGTACACCATGCACGTCATGGACGTGCCTGGATGTGTGGGAGTCATAGAGTACACAAAATTGATCAAGTACAGAGTGCACATCATGGTAAGGTGGCACACCGTACACGTCATGGACGTGCCTGGAGGTGTATGCACTGTGTATTGATAAAGTACACAGTGCACGTCATAGACGTGCCTGGATATGTGGAAGTCATAGAGTACACAGTGCACATCAAGGTAAGGTGGTATACTAGCATTGATAGGGTACACCACGCACGTCGTGGACGTGCCTGGAGGTGTATGCACTGTGTACTCTATGATTTGTGCAAGTCATAGAGTATGGCTTGTGTATGCTAATAAGTTCCAGTTTTACGCATATGAAGTAGGCGGGGGTTCGATTCCCTCTCTGGCCAGTGATTTTTTGGTTCTTCATTGTGTTTTACACATTCGTGCACGTCCACGACGTGTGCGGTGTATGCTACCAACGCCAGCCCTGATGCGCACCGCGCACTCCACCACCCGGACAAATCCATGGACGTGGACGTACCAGGCGTGATAATGTACACCACGCACGTCGTGGACGTGCCTGGATGTGTGGGAGTCATAGAGTACACAAAATTGATCAAGTACAGAGTGCACATCATGGTAAGGTGGCACACCGTACACGTCGTGGACGTGCCTGGAGGTATATACACTGTGTACTCTATGACTTACTGAATTTGTGCAAGTACACAGTGCACGTCGTAGACGTCTCCTGATGTGGGCAAGTCATAGAGTCCACAGAGTACACCGCACATCTCCTGGAGGTGGGTGGATGTGTGAAAATATATACTCTATGTTATACAGCATACAGCCCAAGCCCCATAAACCTCTAATATCAGCACCCTGCCCACACTACAGTCCCTCCCCCAGCGCACCAAGTCCAAACCCTACGCTCCTCCAAAGCCAGAATGTCCAGGGGCCGTGCAGACCCTAGGCCACTCCTAAGCCACCGCTAGGCCCTCCCCTAGGGTTGAGAAAACCCTAGATGGATCCTACATGCCTCTAATAACCCCCCTTTTCTAACCTGCAGTGAGCTGCTGGCAGCAACTGCGTTGCGCTTTTATTTCCGTAGATCCCACACACAGAATAAAAATGTATAGCCTGCTGCAAAATTAGAACCGTACCAGTGTTCTTGATATCTCTATTAATTCTTCTGCCCTGCGGTATGCAATTTACTCTCATCTCTCATACAAGTGTGGGAACCTCATAGGATCCAGCAGTATTAAAAGAGTATATAGAAGCTTGCCGAGCTGGTCTCAATTAGTCCTCCTAAAGAGGGAACAGCAAACACATCACCTCGGCAGACAAGTTATTCCCACTCGCTGGGACTAGAAAGATCACCACTTTATCAGGTCAGTTACCCTGCGGCGCTGATATATCCTTGAACTGCGGCACAGTGATGTCAGTGACATATCCCCCCATGTCATAGATAAAGAGAATTGGCAAGGAGAATCTTCTCACCTAGTACCCCCCACCCACATAGAAAATAGTTGGTATTATAATCCTTGGGACTCGGACAACTTACAGGGTCTGTAGATAACAGGCAATAAAAATACAGATATCCAACCGAGTTTAAGACAGTATTTATTTTACTTGCTGTGCGAAAACCAGCTTGCTACAACTCTAGTAACACTTGGGCCTCGCCGCAGAGGACAGGAATCTCACAGTATTAAAAGAGTGTCAGGTCGATATAAAATAGAACATGTTTCCGAGGCCATGTGTTGTAATCTAAAGACTTCTTCGGGTGTCAGAGAGTGTAGTGACATCCTATTATTGATCTGTTGTTGTGTACAACTCACTGGGCTTTGTACAGTCACAAAATCGCAACCTCAGCAATGAACCAGAGCTATTATTCCAGTTCTAGAAACTGCACTGTAAATACCATACATGATTCCGGGTTAACTGTGTGGCCAAACGCACTATTCAATACAGTCAGCCATGTTAATCTGTGCAATGTTCCGCACTGTGTGCATCTATACCAACTAACAAGTCCAGCACACTTGATATTCAGTCACCACTGTATGCACAATAGAAAGCCCTGGTTCCTGGCTACCAGATGGCCCCAAAACAAGGGCTATAGTGTAATTATTACACCCTGTGCATACAGTACAAGTTAGGGGATGTTTTTCTGTGTAGCAATAAAAGGTGAATCCCCCCCACTAAGGTCCCACACAGTAACCGGAGTTTATATACATACCAGAGGAAGCCATAACCCTAACATGAATTTTAAATACAAAATGAACTCCCCAATATTTTTTTTACAACCCACGCATAACCAGCAATAATTTCAACCCTTTAACAGAAGCTTGGAAAAGACTTGCCAATTGTGGAAGGACTTGGGAACCCGGGGCAGTAAAATCAATGCGGCGGCATCCTGGACCCATTTACGCCACTCTAGTACCATTTGCACCACTTCAGGTCCTATTGCCCTTGTTCCCCATGCATTTTGCTCTAAAACACCTGTATTGAGTACACAAACTCGGCAAACACATAGTATGACCCAATCACGTGATATTAACTACGTTGGGCATGCAGGGCAAATACCTTTAATTTAAGCTATAAATCATGTGGTGCATAGATTTTGGTAAGGATGTCCAGAAGGGGGTTTGGAGGGAGGCGCACCACTCATCCCTGGGCCCGTATATAGTAGTGACATCAGCAACAGTAGTTGTGCTATCACAAGTCAGTCAGTGCAACATGGTGTTTTACTACTTGTACCGCGGTCAGCGGCACAATGACACTAATGGGCAGATTCTATTAGAGTACTCTACTGTGATAGACAAAGAGAATTGGCAAGGAGAATCCTCTTGGGGCACTTCTTTGGATTGGATGTCCATCCAGGAGTACCGAGTATTATGGAGGAAGGTTGGGACCCATTCATGGTACTAGCATACCACATCTCTATTAATTCTTCTGCCCTGCGGTATGCAATTTACTCTCATACAAGTGGGGGAACCTGCAGTATTAAAAGAGTATATAGAAGCTTGCCGGATAGCAAACACAACACATTACCTTGGAAGTGGAGTATACACTCGCTGAGAGTAGAACATGTTTCCGAGGCCACCTTTGTGTCTACTTTATCAGCGTTGTATCAAAGGCATTGGTCAGCTGATTGGGCTTTTCAATTGCCACACAAGGACAACTGTAAGACAAAGAGAATTGGCAAGGAGAGTCTTCCTCAATTGATTGTCTATTCAGTAGCCCAAGGTGCATACGCAGGGCTGGAAATAAGTTCTTGCCGGTAAATTACATATCAGCACGCAGTAGCCCCGGTGACATGGAGCATAGTAGGGCCATCACGGGGACTTGGACACTGGCATACTGAGTTGGTCAATGCACACTTAGGGGCTTACCTGTGTACAATTTTGGTAGCGAGGGTCATTAATCTCCTGTTATACATCCCCGTCTCTTGATGCATCCGCAGAGAAAGGGATCTCACAGTCAACTCAGAGTTTGATCTGAGTTTGGAATGCCCTCCCCATGGAGCCTGCGGCGCTTTTTTACGTCCTTGAACCCCCAACTCTAACATTCCGTGCTAACGCACGGGCGCAACCTGCGCTTTTCTAACCTGCAGTGAGCCTCCGGCAGCAAGTATTTCCGTAGATCCCACAATTATTCTGAAAGGGGAAATCACAGAATAAAAATGTATAGCCTGCGGCAAAATTAGTGATGTCTTAGGACATCCAACACTAATGGGTCATCTCTATTATAGTGCTCTAGACAACGAGAATCTTCTCAGGGCACTTGAATTCCCACGTTGGACAGGAGTGGTATTGTGGAGGGAGTAGTGTTTTAGATATATCTATTAATTCTTCTGTCCTGCGGTATGCAATTCAAGTGCGGGAACAGGATCTAGCAGTATTAAAAGAGTGTATAGGAGGTTGCCGAGCTTGTATCCCATTCTCAATTAGTCCTCCTAAAGAGGGAACAGCAAGCACATCACCTTGGCACACAAGTTATTCCCACTCGCTGGGACTAGAAAGATCACCACTTTATCAGGTCAGTTGCTGTGGCACTGATATATAGCCTGCGGCGCAGTGATGTCAGTGACATATCCCCCCCATGTCATAGATAAAGAGAATTGGCAAGGAGAATCTTCTCGCCACATGAAAAATAGTTGGTATTTTAGGTAATTGCCATCCTTGGGACTCGGACAACTGGCAATAAAAATACAGACAACATTATTTATTTTACTTGCTGTGTGAAAACCAGCTTGCTACACCTCTAGCACCACTTGTGCCTCGCCGCAGAGGACAGGAATCTCACAGTATTAAAAGAGTGTCAGGTCGATATAAAATAGAACATGTTTCCGAGGCCATGTGTAGTGACATTCTATTATTGATCTGATATTGTGTACAACTCACTGGGCCTTGTACAGTCACAAAATTGCAACCTCGGCAATGAACCAGTGTTATTATTCCACTTCTAGAAACTGCACCGTAGCTTGTATCAGTACCATACATGATTCCGGCTTAAATGTGTGGCCAAACACACTATTCAATACAGTCAGCCATGTTAATCTGTGCAATGTTCCGCACTACCAACTAACAAGTCTGGCACACATTTAATATTCAGTCACATGCATGCACAACGGAAAGCCCTGGTTCATGGCTACCAGATGGCCATAGTGTGATTATTACACCCTGCATATACAGTACAACTTTGGGGATGTTTTTCCAGGTAGCAATAAAAGGTGGATCCCCCCCACTAAGATCCCAGGCAGTAACCGGAGTTTATATACATACCAGAGGAAGCCATAACCCTAACATGAATTTTGAATACAAAATAAACTCCCCAATATTTTTTTTACAACCCACGCATTACCAGCAATAATTTCAACCCTTTAACAGAAGCTTGGAAAAGACATGCCAATTGTGGAAGGACTTGGGAACCCGGGGCAGTAAAATCAATGCGGCGGCATCCTGGACCCATTTACGCCACTCTAGTACCATTTGCACCACTTCAGGTCCTATTGCCCTTGTTCCCCATGCATTTTACTCTAAAACACCCATATTGAGTACACAAACTCGGCAAACACATAGTAGGTTCCAATCACGTGATATTGACTACGTTGGGCATGCACAGACAAGAGTAGAGGTATACCGTCAATTTGAGCCATAAATCATGTAATTCCAATCACAGGTTCTAGTGGTGCATAGATTTTGGTAAGAGGAAGGGGTTTGGAGGGAGGCAAGCAGCCTGTAAGCAGCAAGGTGCCGAGGACACATAGTCGGACTCAAAGTTTGATCTGACTTTGGAATGCTCACCATCACATGATCTTGTTATGACTCATAACCATGCCCTGCCACAGTTTTGACTCACGTGATCTGGCTATGACACATAACCATGCCCTGCCACAGTTTTGACTCACGTGATCTGGCTATGACACATAACCATGGCCTGCCACAGTTTTGTCTCACATGATCTGGCTATAAACATACAAGACATGAGAAATTGATCATGCTATACAGTGATGTCATTACAACCGGGTCTAATTTTCAGGTCCAGCACAAACTTAAGTGCGGGCCAGATTCAAACCATGATCTGATAAAAATAATAGGAGCTCAAGGACTTCAAGAGCATTGTCAAAATATACCTTCTAGAGGAACCAGACTACTGGTGCCACACAGTCTTGTAGCACTTGAGTAAAAGGGATTTGATCTTGTTATGACACATAACCATGCCCTGCCACGGTTTTGACTCACGTGATTACCACTTGCACAGCATATTAAGAGCCTTTCAAGTCCTAACCGCCAACCCCTCAAACCGGGGCAAATCAAAGTAACACAATATGTTCTAGCAATAGAATTGCACAATCTGTCAGGCCAAAGCTAATGGGCAGCTATTCTTGCTAAGCTGGTAGAGTGCTCGAGAAGAAGGGGATAACAGAGCAAAAAACTATGACCCTGAGAATATAAAGGCAATTAACAAGCCAGGACAAAAAACCGCTGGCTAAGTTTACAGGAAAAAGTGTTTGGAAGCTACTCAGGGCCCTTTTGACTACTCTGACCCAAGCCCAAGCTGTTCTGGTCAGGCCGCTAGCAGTGGCGGAGTTTTTGAGGAGGATTTCCCGGAACCTCTAAAATAATGTAGCCGTGTAGGGAGCCTATTGCTCCCCGCTGTTAATTCTTGGAGACAAATATGTTTATTGAGGGACCAGAAACCAAGTTGCACCGGCCATTTAATTACAAGGGTCAGGCAGTGCTGAATGCAGGCTGTTGAATACCAGCAAGTAGTTTTTTTGGGTATTGAGTATAATTCAGGCAATGCCCGTGTCAATATTGCCATTGACCTCACCAAGTATACTACTGATAGACTCCTATAGAACTAGGCAAAAACATTCTCTGCAAAGTCCAGCTGCATATGGCCTTGCACAACACAGTATAGATGTGAACATCCTCAGAGGTACTAAAAAATGTGCATCAGAAAGAACAGCACATGGAGCAGAGCTGTGGGCTGTACCACCCCAAAGCTCCTTGACCTCTGGTACTTCCAATGTCTAGGAGCACACCCATATAATTTTTGTGGCCAGTTTGATTGTCAAAGACGCAGCGGTTGTTCGCAAAAAAAAAACCCCTAAAAAACCGAGTATTATAATACTTGGGTCAAGTATAATAGTAGGCGGCAACTGCGTTGGGCTTTTTCTCGTCACTGTGAGTATTCAAGTATTCTTTTAGCCTAAAGGCAAGGAGAGGGATCAAAGTACACGATGTACTACTTGGCGGCTGACAATGTCCATCTTGTATAAATAACCTTGACGAGGCCCAGCCCATGCATAAGAGTCCCCAACCCCCTCCCATTCTAATATGTTAACCTGCTCGTGATCTTTCTGCTCAACAAGTAGCGTGATTTGAGCTTCGGTCTCCATATCCTCTTCGCGACTACCCTCCCACCAATCATCAAACCCTTCCTCCACTCCACAGAAATCCTCTTCGATAGCTTTACATACAATAGTTGGATTGATATACTTGACGTTCCTGATATTGTCCGAGTCAATCCGTTTTCTATAAAAGTTAGTGACATGGCGAAGTAACAGTCGAGCATGATCAAAAAGGAAACTTTGACCAAGATCCTCAAGGAAACTGTGCTCTCCGCCCATGCTTTCGTCTTCCTCATCATCACTTTCTCCGCCATTTTCCCGACACTCTGTGATCCGGAATCTTGTGTAAAGCCACGCCCGGAATCTACTAGCAACTTCTCTGGCGGTCTCATAGTCGGCTGGCTTCTTCTCCCCAGCATACCGTGCAGGGCTGATCACCCACGCAAGATCAGCCAGGTTTAGCAAGGCAAGGAGGTTGATAAGATCATCGATCCTCCTTAGGTTAGGGATGTGGGAAAGGGTAGCTGTCGTATCCTTGATGGTTTTAAAGTAGTCGGCCTCGTTTTCGACGAGCCGCGAATACCAGAAGATCAGCACTCGTAAGATCACGGGGAGCTCGTTGGAGGGATCGACTTTGTTGAGAGACAAGGAGGCTACGAAGCTGTGGTAGCTCGCGAACACAGTCTTCGCCATTGTCGCCGAATTGACCGAGTATCCGCCGGAACAGATACAGTCTTCGAGAGTGAACACCACTTGGAGCGTTCCTGGTTGCAAGCAGCTGGTGATAGGGCTAGAACAAAGGAGGACAAAAGAGGGTAAATGACATACAGAAGGTCGCCTGGCCTAAGCCATATTCCAAACCAGCTGTAGTTGGTGTTGAGATCCAGAGACTCTGTCGGGCGTTGACTATAAGCTGGTATCCATGAACAGCCTTTATCTTCGGTCTCGGGTATCCCCACGATTAGCCATTTTGAACCACAGTGGACGAGCGTCTTTTGAATAAACCCACCAAGGTCCATGTGGTTGGGATCCATAGCCATGCTTTTTCCAGCCGAGTAGTAGTCCATTAGATCATGGGGATAGGTTGACGTGAATCTTGGGATAGGCATGAGGTTGAAATATTTATACGCATAGTAATCGCTAGAAATCTGATCAAGTGGTGTGGGGGTGGCTAATGGGTTCACGAGGGAACTTAGAATTTTATCCGAGTGGAAAAATTCACGCAAAGTGGCCCGTACGTGAACTTTGGATGGGTCATTGGGGTCGTAACGGGACGCATCTGAATAGTGGTTAAAACATTATCTAAAGCCACGAACACAAATTCTCACCCTGCATGGGTCGTGGAACATTAATGTTTCCGAATTTCTCAAGACCTTCAATATTGAAATTCATGTCCGTCGGACAACCTCTGACAAGTAGAATCTTGGTCCTCAATTGCTCTTGAACTTGGCCAGCGGGTGACCCCATGAGAGCCGCGTAGGACATGACATGGATATAAGGTGAATCTGATTCAAAATGCTTCACATTTTGACAAAGTTTTGTGTACCATTTAGAATGGTCGTAGTTGGACTGAGCGAGACTTCTGTCAAGTATGTCGACAGTGAATTAGTAACTCACATAGGGCTCCCATTCAAAAACCATTGAATCCTTTCCGTCCCCAGTAAATATCGAGATCCCGGGATACTTTTTTCTCTAGAGCATATATGCGCAAAAGATGGTATATCAATAAGAAGGTGGACCAACCTCGGTGTAATCATCATCCAGGCTAGGAAGATTAAGAGATGACCTGAGAAAGAACGGTTTATGGGGCTTTGCGGCAACCTGTGACTCCGCCTGTGTTGTGGTCTGCGTTTCCTTCTTCTTCTTCTTCTTCTTCTTCTTCTGGTGCTTTGAAGTGTAACACTCTGATGAGTCGGATTATCAGGGTTAGCGTTTGAATATTTTTGCTTGAGAAAACTCTTACCGTCCTCAGCCACATCTTCGAGCTCTGTCGAAAAAGTTAGCAACGCCTTGTAGAAAGCACGTTTGCCCACTTACTGGCGGTGGGTTTTCCCCGTGGTCGTAAATCGTACTGAACATCAACCGCTTCTGCTTCACCCAAGACTTTAGACCCCTTGGTTTGCCTACTTTCTACACTGGCACTGTATGCAAAGAAAAGCGTGACCTCATCCTCTCCTTCCGCCTCAGATGTTAGAGCGTCCAGCTCCGGAGGGTCTTCTTCCACTTTCTCGACACTAGCCGGGACATCCACGTCCATCGAATCCGCTACCTTCTCGACACTGGCATGACCCAACCCTTCAACGCTGGTCGGAAGATCGCGATTAAACCCCTGCTCGACACTAGCCGGGACATCCACGTCCATCGAATCCGCTACCTTCTCGACGCAGGCATGACCCAACTCTTCAACGCTGGCCGTAAGATCGCGATTAAACCCTTGCTCGACACTAGCCGGGACATCCACGTCCATCGAATCTGCTATCTTCTCAACAATACCCTCAGCATCGTCGTTCAACCCGTTCTCAAGAGCAACCAGGGCGTCTATTTCCATACTATCCACTTCCCCGCCACTAGTATCCAGAGGAACCTCAACTTCTTCTGAGGATGAGTCCCCCCATGCGTCTCCCTTGGCAGATTCTGACAACAGCTCCTCTTTAGGTACTTCAGTAGTGGGGGCCTCCTCTCCACCACTTGATAAGAGCATGCTGGTTGATGTTCCCTTCCCCTTCCCGACTTGTGTATCATTTGATGGTTCTTCCACGATCGTCAATGATTCGTCCCAGTCAACATCAATGATTTCTGTGGTTAGCGGTTTGAGAGAAACTGGGGTGAGGCCAAAATGACCCAGAAAAGAGAGGTAGAAAGAGATGGATGATGTTTCAGATGGCATCCTAAGTTCTCGAACACCAGCGTCTGGGATGGGTGTTGCTTCATCTGGGATGTCGTACAGACGCCTTTGGTATCGTCTCTGCTGAACTTGGCCGATATCTATAAGCTCATCTCGCCAAGCCATGACAGCAATAAGAAAGTTATCTAGGAATCACATGACTCGAGATTAGATCACTTAGACACTGTCGGCGTCAATTTTCCGCTTTTTTATCCACGACAATGCCCAGCGAGATCAATAGTTTATGGCTTCGCCCCGACATTTTAATCAAGAACATCGAGTTCTTAACATCCCTATCCTCAGATCCGTTCCCTAAACTCACCAAAGCCCTTTTGAACCATTTTTCTCATGATCGTATCTGGGACAAATCTGTAGGCAAAGACCGGATGTTGAGCTCTGATGAGTGGCTCCAAATCATGTCACCATTGTACGGCGTTCAACTCATCGCCATCTATGAGACACAACAATTGGTCTACGTTTCCCTTGACCATCCAGGGACTGGAGATTTGCAGAAGGCGAATGTAAATGTGCGTACTCCCTGGTGTTTCAGTTACTCTTTCTTAAATCGATTGAATTAGTTCGGAGCTTTCGCTGACCATAATGTGAAAACGTTTATGGAGAAGCAAAAGGCAAAAGTGGTCGGATACCAGCAGATCGATCCTGTACCACTATCAAACGACTCCTCTCTGGTGACACTAGTTGAAAATGTGAAAAGCACAGTATCAAAGTCGAAGGTGTTGGTTTTAAAGTTCAATATGTGCATTGCTGCCTTTACTGTGCGGATGTACATGGAGGTATGATTTACGCTCATTTATGCCAGCTCGGTGACTTTATCCCGTCAAAGGGCTTCGTACAACTCCCCAAGAAAGCGAGTGCAACTCCAGCATGGACGGTTCTGGTGGACATGCTACAAGAAAACGGGTGTGTGATCCACGACTTGTAACTCGTCCGAATTAAAATCCGGCTTAGGTTAACAACCCTACAACCATTGCGTAGTGACACGACTATGTGCGACTCCTACGACCCATCACGCTGGCAAACAGTGATCCATTGTGCTGTTGGATTTTCGCCGATCGTCCTGCTACAGGACAAGAAGCTGAAAGGAATTAACAGAGCGGTGTTGCTACAGGTATGGCTTCGATAACCTTCTTTAGTTCAACTGCTCAGTAACAATACAAGTATGCCACACACCTAAACAAGAGGAACAAGCCAAAGGCGATACAGGACATCGAGGCCTGTATTTGGTCCAATATTTTTAGTATGGCAATCAATTTTCTTTCGGTCGATGAAGCCCTAGACAAACTTTTCTCTGATACAAGCCCCATATTGAACAAGATGTCCGAAAACGAGGGCCGTTATTTTTCCATTGGCAAGTTTAATTTTTCGTTTTTGTTGGGAAAACTAATGATACTATTCAAGATACCGATCTTCCGAGCAACTCTTCTGTCGTGTACAACGACCCAGCCCCTCCCTACGCTCCATCACAGGAGATTGCCGGATTCGAGAGGGGAGGCAGGGTACAAGACTTGGGGGACCCAGCAAGCACTCACGGGGAGTTCATGACGGTGGCTGTCCAAAATTCTGGTGGTAGTGTTGAAGATGACGAGACAGAGTATTGGCTGAAGAATGATCCGTTCTGGGCTCGCCTACAGAAAGACCACGAGTTGGTTAAGAAGAAGCTATCTGCCCTGCTAAAATTTGTTCGTTTCGTTTTACGCCTGGTTCATATGAGATACTCATGTGCAAGCGTTCAGATTAAGCACGACACCAATCTTGCTCAGAAAACAAGGCCCCTTGGTCTCGATTCGTTGTCACGGATTGCCACAGGAAGGTGGCTCAACACAGAAACGATCTCTCATTTTGGGACTCTATGGGCTCGACAAGAGACTCGAAACACCGTGCTGTTTCTTGATAGTTGGTTCCAAACCAAGTTCATGTATGACAAGAGCGGTACAATCCTGGGCCCCCAGTTAGACAAACAGGCCAAGCTAAATACACATTTAAATCGGAAATTAAAAGTACGTGTTTTGCAACTACTTGAATGTATGCACTGAAATATTGTCGCCATAGACACTCAAGAAGACTATCGATCACGTCGAATACTGCTACGTTGTGATTAATGAAGATTTGAAACATTGGTACTCATTTGTAATCGATTTTACGAACAAGACAATGTTCGTATGTGATAGCTTACCACGAAAGGGCAGAGCAGAAGCAATGATACCGGTAGTATTTGTACGCTGAATTGTATGTTTCTGTTTGCTAATCTTTGGCATCTAGTCATTGGTTTGGATCTGTCGGTCGATCCTTCTGTTGATGGGCAAGGAAATGGTCATGACAGAGTGGGGATGGCTATCTCATAGCAACGTGAGTGGATTATACCCAAGGGAGGGTAGTTGTATCTAAACTGCACTCAAAGGTTCCCAAACAAGCTGATACCAACTCCTGTGGACTGTACGTTTTGTGGTGCCTTCGCCAGCTTTTATACACTGGAAACGTTGGAAAAGAGGAATTCTCGCCGGGGCTGAGAGTGAGTGAAGATATGAGATGTAAACGAGTCCACTTGCTGGTCGAATATCTCGAGCACAGCGGGTATTATTTAGGATAATAATTGTGATGTCATTGGTATCGGAACTAAATTCAGTTCAGAGAACTGCCTGTGGAGAAATCCCCTGTTTCAAGTGGTTATTCAGGTAGTCGGACACCTGAGCAGGATCATGGAATTCAGGTAGAGTAACAGTCAAGTAATAGCTGGGATCGTAAAATGCAGGTAGTAGCTGAATCATAAGTAACGCGATTATAATAGTTGGTTCACAGACAGCAGTAGCATAGCGGAAAGTCCTTCAGTTGAGCTCTGATAGGAAAAACACATCAGCTACGAGCACAGGAACACAGCAAATGAAACATACCAGGAAGAAGAAATCCCTTGGCCGGTCGCTCCAGGCGCCCGTCGTCGCATAGGGTGAAATAAGCATTAGCGACGAGGACGAGGTTGGTAAGTTGGCTCTGGGCCTGCGTTGGTTCGGGATACGCGGTTTGTAAGAGCCAGATAGCATAGTGGAGAATCGTTTTAAAGCTGTCCTTGGCGATTCCAAGCTCTTGGAATACTTGTTCGCGGAGTAGGGGGACGCGGAAGACAAGATATCCCAGGGAGAACCAAAGATCTCTCCACAGCTCCCTCGAGCTCGCCTGGTCCCTGGAGCATCTGTTTTGGACCGGGTGGAAATCAAACGCGGGGAGTTGGGGACAGAAGCACACATAGCATACAGATCGCTCAGGTTTTTTACCGTATCGAAGGCAAGGTCTGAATATGCTGAGATATTCTGATTGCTTTGATGTCATTCGAGTCTCAGAGCACTGGAAAAGCTGGCTGTGAAAAGGGACTCCAAAACCAGTCATTATGACGTCGTAGGGGCAGACATGAAGGATGCTTGACATCCAATTGGCGACGTAGGCATATATGCCATCGACGGATTGACGCCGGGCGATAATAGATTCGAGGTTTACGTGGATGGCTGGAGGGGCAGGATAATAGGCCGGAGGAGCAGGATAAGTTGGAGGGACTAAGGAGTTTGGACCTTGTGGAGACGGATAACGAGCGCGTTTGTGTTCGCGTAGATCCGGCCATTCATCTGCGGCGCGCTTGGCTGTGAGATGATTGGCCCTGTAATGTTCCCAAACGGTTCCGATAGAACCAAGGGTGGCACATTGTGGTACCGGGCAAGCATAGAGCTTGCCAGAAGTTCTTTCCAGTACCACCGTCAAATCTAGCATCAATCATGAACTAGAGTATAGGTCATTTACATTAAAAAGGCTTACTAGCAGAGACTTTCATTTCCACGTGAAGTCTTGTCGATTGAGCATGTTGGGATACATGGCTCGAGAGAGCGCTAGGACGCGTGCTTTCAGGGCAGTAGGGACTGGAACTGGTAAGAACGACGCGTAAAAAAGAAGAAAAAGACGCGTACCAATCCGTGGAAGCGTTAAAACACATAAAGACACGATGGTGGTGGTACGAGAATAAGGGATATTCCAAGTTCAGATTTGCCTTTTATAAAAGGCACGGGATATATTGCCCACGCTATATATCGCTTTGACCAAATACAAACACATACTAAGCTAGTTGTCTACAATGTCCATTCTAAATACATATCCTTCGCCAGGTCCTTCCCATTCATAGGAGTTTCCGACGTCCCTCCATTCCTCTTTCCTAATCTCGATTTTTGAACTCTCATCTGCCTGCACAACAAGTTTATTGATCAGCGCCTCGACCTTTTCATCTATCCCCCGTGCTCGCGTCCACCATTCTTGAAACAGATAGTCCCTCGGACAAAGGTCTTCTTCGATGGCTTCACAGACTTCAGTAGAGGTCACGTAACGTTCTGTTTTCCCATCCCCTACATCCTCCGAAAAAAACCCTTCTCGGCGAAAGTTCGCGATGTGCCTGACTAGGAGTCTAGCATGGCGGAATAGAAAGGTACGACCGAGGTTCTCTAGCATGTTAAAATCTTCCTCGATCTCACATTCTTGCCCATCTGTCTGACATCGGGTGATCCGGAATTTTTTGTAGAGCCATTCCCGAAAACAAGACGCACATTCCCTAGCAGACTTGTAATCCTGAGGCTCCTTCTCCCCAGCGTATCTTTCAGGACTGATCACCCAAGCAAGATCGGCCAGGTTCAACAAGGCCAAGAGGTTGACGAGATCTTCAACGCGCCTAAGATCTGGAATGTGGGAAGGGGTGCTCGCCTTACCCTTGATTACCTTGAAGTACGATTTCTCTTGTTCTACAAGTGCAAGATACCAGAAGAATAAGACCCGAAGGATCATGGTGAGCTCTTGGGACACGGGGGCATTTGTGAGATACGAAGAGGCCACAAAATTGTGGTAATTCGCGAAGACGGTCTTGGCCATGGTTGCGGAACTGACAAAGTAACCACCAGAACAGATGGAGTCTTCGACGGTAAATACGATATGGATCGTCGCAGGAGGTAAGCAGCTGGTAACCGCGTCAGAATAAAGGAGGGAAAAAAAGAGGGTAAATGACATACAGAAGGTCGCCTGGCCTAAGCCATATTCCAAACCACTCATAATCAACGTCGGCATTGAGGCTGTTCGCCAGTGCAGCCCCATAGGCTGGGATCCATCCTGTCCCGTGTTTCTTGTTTTTAGGGAGACAGACAAGCCACCATTTTGCACCGTCCTGGACAAGAATCTTTGTACACGTCCCGCCGACATCCATGTGCTCCATGTGTTCAGCCATCATTTTGGTGGCAATAATCCAGTCCATCAGGGACCGAGGGTAGTACGGTGTGAAGCCTATGGGAGGCGTACCAGAAAGGAACTTAACGGCGTAAAAGTCAGTCGCAAGATGATCCATTTGTACGTGGGTGGCGAGTGGGTTTGATAAGGAATTCAGAATTTTGTCAGACTTGAGAAAATCGCGCAAGCTTCCTTGCACGTGGACGCTGTGGGGCTCCTCTGGATCGTATAGAGAAGTATCTGCATAGTGGTTAACATATTGTCCGAGTGCCTAAATAACAGGGAGTTACCGTGTATGGTGCGGGGCACATCAATGTTCCCTATCTGGAGAAAACTATCCTCGTCGAATTTCATCGTGGTCGGAACACCCCGGATAAGGAGGAGTTTGGTTCGAAAACTTTCTTGTATTTCCGTGGCGGACGTCTTGTTGAGCTCTTCGTGCGAGATCACGCGGATGTGGGGGGAATCGGGACCAAACGACTTTACATTATTCGTAAGCTGCTGGTACCAATCATGAGCGTTCTTCTTCGCCTGTCCGAGATTGAGTCAAAACGCTTCAGAAGTTGAAAGGAGGGAATTACTCACGTAAGGCTCCCACTCGAACAATGTGGATTCCTTTCCATCCCCAGTCCAAATTTCTACTGCAGGGTATTTCTCCTTCTTTGCCTAATAGACATGTAAGAAACGAAAACGTCGCAGACATGGAACTGACCTTGGTGCTTGGAACGAGCTTAGGGAGATCAAGTTGAACAGGTCTGAAAAGCGAAACCGCGGGTTTAGAAATTTCGGGTTTCCGAATCTCTGGTGTCTCGACGGCCTTCTTCTTTGTCACCTTCTTCTTCTTTTTCGGAGGCGGTTTAGTGTCACCCTCTAGAGTAGAAACAAATGAACAAAAGGTGAGTTGACGAGAATGATTCATACCATTTTCTTGAGAATTGGGTGCCGAGCCTGCAATAGAAAGTCGGCAATGTTTCTCTGGTATATATAAAAGGTTTACCTGAAGGTTTGTTACGTGCCCGCAACGCGTATCTTGACGAGCGTTCTTCCTGACCATCATCGTCGTCATCCACCGACGGCTCCCGTGCATGCTTGCTTCCAGTAATGGCACTTTCTTCCATGAACTTGGCTACGTCATCCTCTTGCTGCGACATGTTGACATCCATGTTTTCGACGGGAGGTACCTGCGTCTTACTTGACGAGGGTTCTTGCTGCACTGGTTCAGCTAGCGACGACTCGCCTCCAACCAGGCTACCAGATGCCGCGTCGACCTCCATCTTATCTACATCCATGTCATGCTCTGAAGACGAAAAGAACCCGCCGCCACCCCCAAGCTGGTCTCCGTTACCAACATCCACAGCACTACATGACGCGTCCTGATGCATCGTGTCTCCAGAGGCGAGCTGGGCACTATGCGACGAGGATACCTGCTGAAGGTTGCAAGGCGGGTCACCTTCGACAGCACTTGACGACGCATCTAGATCCATCTTGTCCATAAGAAGACCAAGGTCGGTGCTATTCTCCTCTCTGTTGGCCTTTTGCACCGCGCCGGATGACATGTCCAGCTCCTTTGCCCCTCCATTGTCATGAGAAACAGCTTCCACGATCGAATTTGTCTGCTCGGACTTCCCAATGTGTGTACTCGAATTCCCTGCTAACCCATCAGACGACGCATCCTGTGGCAACCCACAAGTTTGATGACTTGTCGACGATGACGATTGATCTACGTCAATGACTTTGAGCGTTTGAGAGTGTTCACCTTGTAACTTCTGCTTGAATTCGAGGTAAAACGCTGGATCGTCCATACCATATGGCATTGGAAGGTTCCTGTATTTTGGTGTTGGTGTTTGGGGAGTAGGCCAAGGTATTCTAAAGTTCCGTGGTTGGGAATACCTTTTTTGCACTTTTCCAATCTCTACGAGAGGCTCTAGGACTGACATAGTGGCGATGGTATGATAGCTTTTCGGTAAGTAGAGAACTCGAGTATGTATAGGTCACATGATATCATCAATCACATGGGCATTTAGCCTTTAGGGCGTCAAGTTTCTCCTTTAATATTATGGCTACAAAGATTACTGCCCCATGACTTAGAATTATCAGCACTCTAAGAGGCCATCCTCTGAGCTGGAAAGGGTAAGCGAATGAATAACTGCTGATGAATGGTTGAGCATTACTTATGGCACCCGTGCTGGCTACTCGGCTAATAGCGGCACACGAAGATTCTGCCATTGATGTGTTGTTTGGACGACCTACCAGAACCAGACTGTAGATATGGAAAAATTGAAGAACAACGTGCTTCTCATTTAGTTTGGCTACGTTGTTGACCCCAGGCGTGGCTGCAAGGCATTTATCCAAGGACAGAATCACAAGTTTAACGCGTATAGAATATTCGTACACGAGCGACGGAACCCCCCTAACCCTTTTGGACGTCAAAAATACTGTCATGGCTGGTAAACTCTGGACCCTCAAATCCAATTAAATCCTTCCATATCAAGATGTACAAGAAGGTATCATATCCTCGTTAAATACGGCGGCATCCTGTACTCTCCCTTGATTCCTGCTTTTCCGGATAGATCCTGTAAAGCAGTTGGACCAGCAGGAGTCCCTAAACTCGAACCATGGAGAACCAAGGCATCGAGTTTTGTTATGTTGCCATCAATGAAGGCAACAACCACTGGTTCACAGGGATTATTGACTTTGTCCGGAAGCAGTTTTACGTGTGTGACAGCCTTCCACAAAAAGGCTGAGCGTATGAAGCAGTGCTTGGTACCTGCTGTAAGTTTTTTTTTTTGTGCTAGTGTTTGATATCTAAGGTCTATTTGCCGGACCATTCGTTTGTTACAGGGAAAATATATGGCTGTGAACGAGTGTGAACGAGTGGGAGTGGGCGGTGGGCGACAAAATTATATACATAAAGTTAACCCCTAAGCTGTTCTTAAACGTCTGAAAGCAATCTGATTCGTGCTCTTGTGGACTGAAAGGGTTGTGGTATCTCCGCCAGCTCATATACACGGGAAGAATTGACGCGGGGGACTTGGCGCCAGATTTCAGCTTAAGGGAACTAATCCACTTGTTAGTGGAATATCTTGAACAATGTGATATCTTTAGTGGTTGTATCAAGTGCATGAATGACGTCATTACTATCAGAATTGAAAATGAGTTCCGATTGTTACTCAGACATATCACCCTCCTGGAGGCGCATTTTGACAATGGGCAAGCACCAGAGTTCATCATCACCATACGAAGGCTCCAAACAGCGAAAATTAGAAGAGCAGGAGAGGAGATCAAGGCCAAAGGGCGGGTAGTCTGCCAGTTGCTTTCGTGTTTACTCTGCTACACTTGTGCTTTCATGTTTCATGGTGATGGAACGTTGGGCAATAGATTAGATTCATACTTTGATACCCAAGACTCTTCACTTTTCTTGAGCCTGCTTTGACGAGGATGCACAGCATATTTCCAAATATGGGAATGCGACCCATACATATATGGAAACTGGGAACAAGATGCCTAGCAAAGACAGGGTATTTTTAAAAAAAATCAAACCTACTAATAAAAAACCCAAGCAGCGCTCAGGAACTTGACTGAACGATGAGAGCACATGAAGGTACTGGCAGACTGAAAACTCCTGGGGCGGATGTTCGAAACCGTTTACAAGCATTTCCCAGCAGTAGCTTGAAGTATGGGAAGATAGATAATGGCTTGAAAACGAGTACACCAGAAGTGAGACTCTAAGGAGGATGCCGAAGAACTTGTGCTACCTGCCCTACTATTTCCTATACACCACTGCAAGATCCACTCCTGTTGTAACCAACGAGTGGTCTCAGCTATCTGCTCGCTCTACCTGGCCATGCACCACCCACAGAGCGTTTGTATCACACTAAATGTTGCAAAAGAGGAATCCTCGCCAGGGCTGAGCGTGAAGGTATTATCACAAATTTCTTTTGCGCTGGGACAATGGCTCTTGAAAACGTTCACAGTCAGGTTTTTGTTATTCGTGTAGTGAGGCCAAGTGGGATCATAGTGTACAGTTAAAGAGCCGAGCAGGTATATATAATCGCGAAAGTTCGTCGAGTCATAAGCAGTGTAATTGTTAGCAACAAGTCATAGCAATAGCAGAGCAGACATAGCAGTAGCGTAGCAGAAAGTCCTTTAGTTGAGCTCTAAACTCATCAGCGACGAGCGCAGGACCACAGCAAAGGAAACGCACCTGGAAATACGAACCCCTTGGCCGGTCGCTTCAGGCGCCCGTCGTCGCATAGGGTGAAATAAGCATTTGCAACCACGACGAGGTTGGTAAGTTGGCTCTGGGCCTGCGTTGGTTCGGGATACGCGGTTTGTAACAACCATATCGCGTAGTGGAGAATTGATTTAAAACTGTCCTTGGCGATTCCAAGCTCTTGAAATACTTGTTCGCGGAGTAGGGGGATGCGGAAGACAAGATATCCCAGGGAGAACCATATATGCTTCCAGAGCTCCCTCGATCTCTCCTGGTCCATGGAACATCTATTTTGGACCGGATGGGAAGCAAACGCGGGGAATTGGGGACAGTAGCACACATAGCATACAGATCGCTGAGGTTTTTTACCGTATCGAAGGCAAGGTCTGAATATGTTCATGTACTCTGATTGGCGTGAAGTCATTCGAGTCTCGGAGCACTGGAAAAGCTGGCTGTGAAAAGGGTCTCCAACACCAGTCATGATGACGTCGTAGGGACAGACGTGAAGGATGTTTGACATCGAATTGGCGACGTAGGTATATACACCATCAACCGATTGACGCCGGTTGATAATAGATTCGAGGTTTAAGTGGATGTCTGGAGGGGCAGGATAAGTCGCAGGGGCAGCACGATAGGCCGGAGGGGCAGGGTAAGTCGGAGGGACGAAGGAGTGTGGAGATTCCGGGGAGGGATAACGAGCGCGTTTGTATTCGCGTGGATTTGGCGTTTGGCTTGCGACGCGCTTGGTTGGGAGATGATGGGCCCTGTAGTGCTCCCAAACGGTTCCGATAGAACCAAGGGTGGCACATTGTGGTACCGGGCAAGCATAGAGCTTGCCAGAAGTTCTTTCCAGTACCACCGTCAAATCTAGCATCAATCATGAACTAGAGTATAGGTCATTTACATTAAAAAGGCTTACTAGCAGAGACTTTCATTTCCACATGAAGTCTGGTCGATTCCTCGTGCTGGGCTACATGGCCCGAGAGAGCACTAGGACGCGTGCTTTCAGGGCAGTAGGGACTGGAACTGGTAAGAACGACGCGTAAAAAAGAAGAAAAAGACGCGTACCAATCGATGGAAGCGTTAAAACACATAAAGACACGATGGTGGTGGTACGAGAATATGGGATATTCCAAGTTCAGATTTGCCTTTTATAAAAGGCACGCGATATATTGCCCACGCTCTAGTCTGCGTGAGACTTTTCGAGGTTCAATTCTGCGCGTTCAGACCTCGTTTTTGGTTCCCCAAGATGATTTGGAGCATAAAATCTGGATGAATCAAAGGCGAACCCTGAGTGGTAGTATGGCCACCATATACTGCTATATATCGCTTTGACCATATACGTAAACGCATGTACTTTGTGTGCCCTATCATCGTCTATATACAACCACTTAATACGCATTTACAACATCCATCTTGCCTCATCGTCACCGTATCGCTGCAGGCCTGTACAAACTTCTTCAGAAGCAACCTATCACTCTGTTTCGTGCTTCAAGCAGCAGCAGTGTGGCAGTCACATGATTAAAGGTGACTCAAAACCATGCCCCGCCATACTTTTGTGTGACTAATCAGATATCACATGACTGGCTGGCGCCCAATTACCAGCGTCAAGTTTCTTTATCAACAACTATGTCTGACGTTACTAGTGCCTGGCTTCCACGCAACGTCGTCGAGACGTTTACAACCTTCCTAACCAACAACGAATCGTCTGATTTCGGAAAACTCAAAAATGAAATTCTCTTGGATTTCCAGAAAAATGAGCTATGGACTAAGCACGTGGCTTCAGAGCAAATCCAGGGCTTTACATCCGACGTCTGGCTCAAAATAACGTCTCGATTGTTTGGTGCTCATCTGATAGCAGCAGCTACAAAAGATCGTATTGATTGCCAACTCGAGGTTCTTCCGCCAGAGACAGCCCTAGGGCAACAGGTAGAACGTCAGGTGCGTAATCACTTGGGTTTTGTTTATGTCTACTGAATTAAACTGGTTAGTACGGATATCTCGTGGACCCCCAGCATGGGTGCAAACGATATTTTGAGCGACAAAAGCAAAAGTTGGACAGCTCCCGAGCGCGACTCAAAAAGCCCAAACCTTTGGACCAAAAGGACCATTCGCCATTATTGTGTCTCGTTTTGAACCTCCGAGAAACGGTCGGGCTCTCGGGACTCGTGAACTTGCGTTCTAATCTGCTGATCGCAGCGTTTCATATTAAGATGTACAAAAAGGTATGTTAGGTTTTCTATTCAAATCAAGGTTCATTGACGAAAATTCCATCAAAGGGTATTATGCAACTACCTAAAAAACAAGGAGATGTTCCCGCTTGGTCGGTTTTGATAGAGGAGCTGTCGAATAAAGGGTATGTGGTCCACAGCTCGCAATTGACCTTAATTAAATTCCGAGTTAGTTCTACAGAGCTAAACGCTCTCCGAAATGACCCGGACTTGATCAGTCATTACGATCCGGCTGATTGGCAAATTATGCTACACTGTGCTCTTGCGGTTACGCCCATGGTCTTGTTAAACGACACTATACCGAGAAAGATCAGCAGGGGGGTGTTGTGGCAGTACGCGATGAGTTTGGCAGGCAAAACGAAGCCAAAGACCGTCCAGGATATAGAGTCTTGCATTTGGGACAATATGTTCCAGCTCATGAATGGCTCTGTCTTAGTCGATGATGCAATCGATGCGATATATGCGTGTGCAACGTATCTTTCGCAAAATATGTCTAAAGAAGACTCTCTCTTTTTTTGCCTCGGTGAGTTGATTAGATTGAATGTTTTTTTTTTTTTTTTTTTTTTTTTTGGTGGTGAAACTGAATGGTGTTTGGAGGGTCGACTGTACCACCTATTCCGGAAGACGAGCCCGGAGATTCCACTGCGGCCCCCATTCTGCAAGACGAGCCCGGAGATTCCACTGCGGCCCCCATTCTGCAAGACGTGCCGGGAGATTCCACTGCGGCCCCCATTCTGCAAGACGTGCCGGGAGATTCCACTGTCGCCCCTGTTCCAGGTGACAACACCGTACTTCACGGAGATTCTGCCATACCTCATATTCCGGATGATGGCCCTCCTCCTGCATATAGTCCACCCCGGTCCAAGCAAGTTGTTGCGCACGAGAGGCGCAGAAGAGTAGATCGAGGAATCGTCATCAATAACCACATAACCATTCAAGCGGATAATTTGATATTCGGTGATGGTTCAGGATATTCCTCGGGAGCAGAGAGATCGTCGCCGGCTGCGGGGACATCGTCGTCGGTTGCCAAGTCTACAGCTGATCAAGACGAAACGGAATACTGGACCAAGGAACAAGGGTTCTGGGTCCTGCTCGAGAACGACCCAGAGTTGGTTAACAGAACTTCCTCGGCCTTGTTCGAGCAAGTTTGTGATCCTGCTTCTCTCCTGGTCCTATTGACTCACCCAAGTTTTTAGGTTGAAGCAGTGGAGTGGGGTCCAAACCAAAAGTCATTCCTGAATCCCAAATCGCTGCTGAAGCTGAAACGCGGTGAATGGATCAATGACGAACTGATCGCTCATTTCGGAACCACTTGGGCTCGACAAGGACAACGGCACCACGTACTCTTCCTTGACTCATATTTCCCATCGATCTTCATGTACAGTGACAAGGCATGTACAGCAGGTTCCCCCCAATTGGACCGTCAGGAGGAACTCAACCTCAACCTCGACCGAAGATTGCAGGTATGTATTTCGCGTTCACTTGTTCGCACCTGCTGATATAACCCCTAGAGTTTGGAGATGGCAATCAATGAAATTGATTTTTGTTTCATTGCAATCAACGAAAGGAACACTCATTGGTTCTCGGCAGTCATTGACTTTCGGGGGAAAGAAATGTACATGTGTGATAGCATGCCAGAGAAATTCCGAGATGTTCGAATCATCGCCGTAATACTTGTATCTGATGTTGTGAGGCGTTGGTTGCTAATTTTAATTTATTCTTAGAGTCTTGCGTGGGTCTGTCGCACCATCCTTTGGCTGCAAGGAAAATACATGGTCGAGGAGGAATGGAAGTGGGTTTTGAAAGATGTGAGTAGATGGATTTATGGGTGTCACAGCTGAACTCTAAATTGTTCTCAAAGGTCCCGAAACAAACCGACACATCATCTTGCGGGTTAAACGTATTATGGTATCTCCGACAGCTCCTGTACACAGGAAGAATCAGCGCAGTGGAGACCTATCCGGGGTTTAGCTTGAAGGAGAGTATGGAGTGCAAAAGGGTCCACTTGTTAGTGGAATACCTTGAACATTGTGATATTACCTTTTCGTAGGTGTAGTTGTACCATAATGATGTCATTGCTATCCGAGCTGAAACTCGATTCGAATAAGTGTTATACTTCTTGAGGTGGTACGTTGACAATGGGCCACTAGACCAGTCCATCAAAGCTACTTGAGGGTTCAGAGGCTATAGAGGTTATCCGCTCACTACACAGCATATTCCCAAATATGGTAATGCGACCCATACATATAAGGAAACTGGGAACAAGGGCAGTCACTGATGGTGTAATGGTAGAACATGTCAAGCCAAGTTGGCCTAGGTCCAAATCCTGCTCAGGGCAGGTAGGTGAGTTTGTTTTTTACTACTACTTAGAGGTAACACATTCCTAAACTGACAAAAAGGAAAATACACAACAAGGCATACAAAGTGCTCAGTGCCTGAGAGGGAGTCGAACCCTGGTAAACTATCATGCATGCTTCAATCAACCGACTATACCGTTAGACTACCAGGCGGTATAGGTTTGCCTTGGTTGCCTCAATTTGTACGCATACAGAAAAGACGCAAGTCAAGTGAACTTGGTAAAAAACGCGTTTTCAGGCGCCACTAAATACATAGACATGCCACTCGCGTTCTACTCTACGTGTTTTAACTCGTGGTTTTCCTCGGCCATCCGAACCTTGATTTCCGGTTCCATCAAGGCTTGCTGGTTGTCGAGCTTTTTTCTCAGTTCTGGGATAGTTTTCTACTCCTGCACTCTAAGCTCCTCTCTTATTTTTAGTTCTGCCACCTTTCCTGCCAGAAGATCCAGTAAAACATCGGTTGTCGTGGCTAGAAATTGATTCTCCTCCATATCGGCATCATCGCCATCTAGTTGTGGCGTAATGTCAGACCTGGTAGATACCTCATAGAGTACTGATGCTAGCCTGTAGTATATAAGGCCAAGTAAAATATCGCTTATCCCTGCCCCACAGCTCCGAGTCCCCAATGGACCAGATACCTACGACAGGGAAAAGCTCGAGAATCCACGTAAAGTACTTGGAATACCCGAAGCAAAGTGTTCCCAAAAAAAAGATAAATCTTGATGGCGTGGTGGTAAATCCTTGGGTCCACCAAGCTAACAACAGTTCAATTCCTGGTTAGGGGATATCTACGTGTGGCGGGTGAGGACCTTCAAAACACATGAAAAGTAGCATCAGTTTGAATGTATTTTTGTATGAGATGGGAGCATCAAGCCTCAAGAGATGGGATACAACGTGCAAACTACAACACGTCTACTCTACGCATGGGTGTCCTTGTCCTTTTTTCAACATTTCATTCTCCTTGGTCAGCCTCTCAACCACTTCTTCAAGTCGTCCCACTTTTGTTTGTGATTCTGCCAATGCACGCTTGAGGTCAACCTCTTTTTCAAGCTCTGCAATTTTTTTATCCTTCTGGACCTGCAGCTCTTCCTGGAGTTTTAGCTCGAGCACCTTTTCCGCAAGGACATCAAGGAGGACATTGTTAGTGGTTTGGAGATGCATATGTTGGGTTGTAGTGGGTCTCTCTTCTGGATCAGAAAACTCCATCTCATCATCTTGGAGAGGTGGTCCAGTTTTTCCTCCACGAGGGAATACCATTTTACTACATAGGAAAAGTTTAATCGTTGAATACCAATCAGCTTTTGACGACATACCTTTTTCCAGCACAAACAAACTACAATTTGATCAAAGTGGGTAACTTGTCGATTTACGACTGCACGAAATACAGATGAGCTGATGCAAAGATTGTGCGTGGATAACTTACGTTGACAATGGTGGTAAGTTGAAGTCCAGCGTGGGAGTCAACAATTGTCAGTGACCGTGGGAGTACTAAATGACTCAACGTCACCTGTTTGGACGCTGGTGCCATTGCAGGTAGTCCTGGTGCTATGCACCATCCTGTGGTCACAACCCGAGGGTTTGAACTGGCCAGGATGAAAACTCAACTAATACCCTTCATTCTGACTTCAGAATGCCTTGGAGGTGCATATCACATTACATTATGTAAAAGGCAAAGCGTCAGAAAGCGAGGCTGCTCTTTCAGCTTTGTTTTCTCTCACCATGTCCGACGCAAAAGTACTTTTGGTTGGGGATCTTGAGTTGTCAGAAGGTGAGATCATATCCATGCACAATTCTCCAGTCGATTTGACTATAATTTCAGCAGAGGAGCCTTTGATTGGACGCGCAAAAAAGAGATTTGTGTTGTTTCCAATTGCGTACCCAGAAGTGAGTGCTTTGGTGATGATGTTATTGTGCCTAACCCACCCAGATTTGGGCCTTGTATAAGAAAGCCCAGCATTCGTTTTGGACATCAGAAAGTTTCCACCTAAAGGAAAGCACGACAGACTCTCAACTACAAAGATTGGTATCTTTCATGGCATCAACTTTTGACTCTCCGACTATCCGTGATCTTAGTGGTCGAGTATCCAGAACCATACAGATCCAAGAGGCACGGTCTTATTATGGTTTTCAGAGTATGCGCACGAGCATACAGCTCGAGGCTTACGCTGATATTCTAAAACCTCATTTTATCGACTGTTCGCCCAGTCTTCAGACCAAGATGAGTTGGATCGAACGTCAGATCGCCGATCCAGGATGCGAATTCAGCAAGCTGGTGCTAGTTGACGCGCTTGTTAGAGGTTTATTCTGTTCTGGCACGCTTACTGTGCTGGAATGGTTGGTTAGGGACAATCCATCTTCCAACACCTCTTCTGCCATTCACCAAATTATTCGAGACCTTCATCAGGACGTCCAGTTCTGCTATGTGGTGTTCAAGAGCCTTTGCAAGCGCACACACCCTCAGAGTCTGGCCAAAGTCATCAAAGAGGCGGTTGGCATCGAGCAAGATTTTGTGAAGGGTACTTTATATATGCTCCTAGCTTGTGGGAATCTTACTGGTTTAATAGACAACATCAGAACTGGATTGGATGTTACGCTGGTCAACAAGCATATTGAATGCATGGCTGATAAATTGGCTATCGGGTTTGGGGGTTCACCTATATACCACTCCCAGACCGTGTTCTCATCGGAACCGTTGAACGAGATAGAGACCCACGTTGGTGTCAAAAAACAGATCAGTTCTCTTTCAACGGCAGCACCCTTGTAAGTGCCACTGTCTGCTTTTCGGTTTTCAAGCACTTGACGTGTGATGTTAGGGTCTTGGATGAAGATTTTTAGTAGAAGAAGTGTAATTACATGTCCTTGTATACTCGTGATTTTGGAAAAATAATTCCAACAGACTTTGTGCTGACAGTGCCCAAGTGGAATCGAACCTCTGTCTACTTGATATCACTCGTGGAAGATCTGGGGTCTAATATGCACTGCAAGGCCCCGTACATGTAATATGAAGTCCACTTTCAGGAGCCTCATGTCATCGACAACAACCAATTGAAATGGGAGACTGTGGTAAAGGCAAAGAAGATAAAGGGTGAGGAACAGGGTTCAAGCAGCGTGTATGTGGTAGTCAGTATTCTGTGTTGTCAGGGAACACGACGATCAAGTTTAGTAGTTGTGGGCACACGTGTTGTATTGGTGAGAGGCCTCGCCATACTTTTGTTGCTCATCTGTCAGGTGATAAACATGACCTTTGATGTCATTACTACTGGAACCAAGTTGTAGAATGGATTATTTAATACATGCATTTGTTTATTCGTTTAACATTACAGGGACGTTACAGAAAGTCGAGACGAGGAGCGTGAAATCATAACAAAGAAACTTGCAATCATAAGCGAGGGAACGTGCAAGGCAAAGACTTAGCGGGCCTTCTTGGCGTACTGAATAACGCTAAAGAGTGCAGGGTCGTTTTCAACGTCTGTAATGGCAAGTTGGTAAAGCAATAAGAGTAAGATCAAAATCACTTACCGTCAAACTCCATTTTGTGTTTTGGAAGCCCCTTGGCTTCCCACAACTCGAGTAAAGCCCAGACCACCACATAAAAGTTTACAAGACGTGAGAACGTTGTCGACGCAGGCATTACCAGCCAGCGGGCCCAGTCCGTGGTTGAGACAAACTGGTCAGCGAGTGTGGCATCTCCAAGCCACTCAAAGACGGCTTTACGTAGCGGAGAGCAGCGAAAGATAATATACACCAGACCCCGATAAAGATCCTGGAAGCGCTCTCGGCCTTGACAGCGGAAGCCCGGTGCGGCAATGGGATGTTTGAAGGTGGGTCCCCAATCCTTATCAAAAGGGCAGTAGCAGATTGCGCAGGTGTTACCGGGCAACTTCATCACCTGCTTAAAATGGAGGTAGTAATCACAATACTGGCCAGACATCGGGCCTGAGCAGTGGAATGTGTCTCGGAGACAGGAGGACCCCTGGTTGAGGACAGTATGATAAACACAAACGCCTGCGAAATCGTTCTGCAGAAACGCAACCCGCTTGAACACTGCCTTGGGACCCTTGTCGTTGCTGAACTGGAACCCAGCTATTCGGCCAAGAGGGATCCTGACGAAAAAGACCCAGGGAGCTTCCTGAAGCTCCCGATATGGGACTGTCTCTCCGCTCGGCAGCACGTATAGCTGGCGATGGTTGTCAGCACAGGTAGGATCAAAGATTTCACGTGAAATCGGCGCGCGCGGAGGTGGGATGACTTTGGGAGAAGATGATTGACTTGAGACCTTTGACCTGCGTGGAGAGAGCCTGGGCGAACCCGAAAAGGTAGCATTGTCAAGAGGAGCCTGGAGACCAAGACCCTTGGGCGAAAGCGGAGTTACGACGCGATGAACAGGAGAACGAGTCGGGGAAGCAGTGGGAGGACCGTCAGTGCGGGTCGAAGTGGCGTACTCTTGGATCAATCCTGGAACTTTCATGAAAAAGTCAAGAACTTCAGATGTGGTGACGCTCGTTCCCGGCTCCTGGCTCCTGGCGTAGGTTTCGAACGCGATCGGCAATGAATCCAGGTCGATGACAACAAGGCTGGTCGGCCTTGGATGACTCTAAAGACAGTTGTCAGTGAATAACAAGCAAAGAAATGAGCACTTACTACGGTCCCATTTTCGACGGGTTTCTACATGGACATGGTTATATGCGCCAAGTTTGAAGAGAAAACAGCTTACCAGAGCGGGAGCAGGAAGGCGCAGCTACATACGCATATATCAGCAACGTAAACCAATAAACAATTGAAAGGCCTACTGGTTCGCGATTCTTTTCTCTTGGTGGTCGATCGAGAAAGTCTAGGGGATACTTTTTGTACCCAGCAACGTCCCGATACCACTACAAAAAAAAAATCAATTACCGAAAAGACAAGTATTTGAGACGCTCTACCATGGGCAGTGCCTTGTGAGCTGTCTGAATATGTTTAAATAATTCCAAAGGCTCAGCGGAAAAAGTGCATTGGTCTATGCGTCTAACAGGACATCCAAAAGCCTTTTGGTTATCTGCTGAGGGACAATCCATCGTTTGGCCTATAAGATTGGTTAAGAATAATTTCAAGAGAAAGACCAGAAAAAGGCTCACCAACGGAGTCTACATAAAAATACAATGAGGTCGCAGTCTTGTGACCAAGCTTTATATGTTTGTGTAATTGACTTTCATTGAGCTGCTCTCTACAGAAGGGACACCTGGCAAGAGTTGGAAAAGGAAGAGAAAAGAAAAGAAGAGCTTACTTTACAGTGTCATCAGCCATAACGGAAATAGAGACAAGGCAAATTAGCGCGCGCAAATAGATCTGTTATCACGTCGTGTTTAGGGCAGGTCTGTTGGTGCTTGACTGATGCCATTGTAAGTTTTTTTCATTGGACTCGTATCTTGATAGTACTTACGCTTTTGATTAAAAGATTCAAATGCAATAGAGCAGAATGCGCTTATCCGGCAGCATCCACAGCAAAAACTCATCCAAAAGCCTACCATTTTGGCACCAGTGTGAGTTTTCAAGGCAAGTAAATCTTCATCAGTTATATGCACATGGTTTTATGAAAATGGCCAGGAAAAACACACAACGTCGAGCGAATATCCGGAATTCTGCACTGTCCCTGTGGTAATCCGGCACATAACAGATACCATGTGGAACGGTTCAAAAAAATCTTTACCGACTTTTCCGTCCATCCTACCATCAATGATTTAGGTGAAAAGTATGCGGATCCATCGCCTCATCTCTACGTTAGCCCCTGTAGCGGCGTACCTTCTGCGCCTCCGACCCCGGATGAGATGATATCTCAGTTTTCATCTCTGCAGGTGGCCGGTCCTTCCACCACGGCAGAGCCTCTTGACGCCAGTCACCAAACAGAAGATGAAGACATTGAGATGGAGGGAACCGTCGATGACTTTGGTGATAACGTGGACGAAGGAGAGGGGCAGGAATGGGAGGACGAACCAGCAGTTGGGCTAGATTCGGATATGGAAATCTTGGCATCTGCAGATCATGACGAAGAAAAGGAACACGATGATCCAATGGATGGTATTCAGGTTCCAGAAGAAAGCTCAGAGGAAGACTCGGACTCGGACACAGAGTGTCATGACGATTTTGATGAAAATCCTGCATCCCCTCCACCTCCTCCTTCTGATGAGCTTGTACAGGATCTAATATCCCGGTACGCTCCAGACCCTGACGATATCAACGAGAATGCTGCACGAAAGTTCCTCCAAGAGAACCAGATTGTTGTGGATCCAATCCAGCGCTGGACAGTCTGCCTCCAATGCCGTCTGCCTATTCGTTGGACAACTATTCACAAGCACCGACGCTGTGAACACCATTCTCGTTTCTCTCGACTTTCCCGTACCGCTGGCGCTTTTGT
This sequence comes from Rhodocollybia butyracea, assembly GCA_015501585.1. Lineage (NCBI taxonomy): Eukaryota > Fungi > Basidiomycota > Agaricomycetes > Agaricales > Omphalotaceae > Rhodocollybia > Rhodocollybia butyracea. The sequence continues at coordinate 43,158 of JADNRY010000261.1, forward strand.
GGAATTTCCGTCGGAAGAGGAGATCATACGAAACCTCCTTATTCTCAAAGCAGATCAAGCTACAGAATACAGTCTGCGGATGATTCCTCCTGTGGAGGGTCTCGAGGTGAAGACCTGTGTCAAATGCTTGTTTCCTGGTTGCGGAAAAATCTACAGCTCAAAAGGCTCCTTCGATTATCACTGGAGAACATCGCAGAGCCATACTGGTAAAAGATCTAGCAGCAAAGTCAACGTCCACCCACTCGGGGGCATGATGTTTTCGCAGCAATACATCGAAATCACCGGCTCTCTGAACCATTTAGACTCTGACAAAGTCCTCCAGAAAGTTTTGGCTCTTGCAAAGGAACGCGGGGTTCTCGATCCTCCAACTATAGCAGGCCCTCCTGGTACCGCGTCTGCAATGAACCAGGTCTACAACGAGTTTCGCTGGAACGAAATTATTGAAGGCGCTGTTTTTGAAGACGTTCGAGTTTCTGCTCTCATCCCTGTTGCTTCTGAAGAGCCCGACTATTTTCGAATTGTCCAAGGCGCTCATTTCTACTACTGGTCCATCGTCCCGAAACTTGAGAGCTTGGGCACTACCGTCCGGCGTTGGATTCGATCTCTGCGGCCTAGGTAAGGTTTTGTTCTTTTCAAGTATTTAATTACTCAGATTTGTGCCAGTGAGATTCGCAACATACCTTTTCGTAGATTACAGGAAAAGAGCAGTATGGATCAGAACGCAAATGTTCTTGCTACCTTCCTGGTTTTCCTACTACGAAACACACGAAAGCCAATCCCAAGCTTTGATATTGTCCTCCACCCAGCCGCAAAAGGTGCTCTTACGATGCTGGGAGACAAAGCCACGGAAATACCTGGGCCTGCGGCTGAAGACCAGAAGATATACAACTCAAATATCAGTAAAGCCATCCATGACGCAGTTTGGACGTTCCTATCAAACCCATCTAGTGAATTCCTAGTCAATCGTCAGCTCTGTCCTCTTCTGCGGTTTTTCGTGGCCTCCCACATTCGTGATGCTATTGGTACTCTTGGGATGATAACACAAGTCACACCAAGAATCTCGAAAATTCAGTGGTGCTTCCGAACCACTGGATGCAATGTCATCATACTCGGACGGGAAGAATTTGATAACGAAGAGTTTAGGTACATGACTTGTTCTTATTCCCCAACGGTTACTGACTGAATTATTAGAACGTACGAAGCCCTTGTTCAAAATTACCTTATGGACGGTTACAGTACCGCATTCACTACGATGAGAGAGACCAAAAACAGGTTTTCGAGTGTGATTGCCAGCCAGCCAACCATTGCTCGATTCACCTGGGACGTGGACTCCAAAGTTGTCAGTATGGATGGGACTCCGATCTCCGTTCAGAAGCTTTTCGACTCTTGGCAAACGTGTCTTGCAGATCTTGAAACCGCCACACGTAAAGTTTTCCGGGGCTATGACTATACCGCGATCCTTGAGCTCATAGATTCGAAAACAATCCCTCTTCCGGAAGAGTCATCGAATTGGTTCGTTGACTCACGAGCAGAGCTGGACTACCTCTACTCGTTTATAGAGGAGGACCGTAATCAGCTAAAGCCGTATCGAGAGGTTCTTCTTCAGCATTTACTGAAGGATAAAACCATGTTCGCTGTTGCAAATGGCGAGCTCATCCCAAACGAGAACGCGATCTGGCAATGGTTTGCCGACTTGCAGGATTCTGTTAATCTCAAGTGGTATCTAACCCATGTGTCTAGCCCTGGAACTGGTCGAGGTAGAGAGTGGGAAAATATCTATTATGCCAATCATCCTTCCCATTCTAAAAATCTTCACTGCCTTAACGGAACACCTGGCTATGAACCCTATTACGGAAAAACGCAGGCAGTGAAGGGGTATACCGAATGCATACTCCGAACACCAGCCTGGCAGGTGATGCGATACGATATTTTAATCCTTGATTGCGCCTATTTCGCCGCCTCTCATCTGGGTAACCTCATTGGGATGAAGAAGGAGTTCTGTGCTAATTATCTCTATCGATCGTTTGTGAGATACGGAAGACCCATGGAATCTGCAGATTTCTCCAAGTTCCTCCAATACATTACCCAAAAGACAATCGGCGTTCCCCTTGGACTCCTCGACTACCGACAGCTTGACACTGCCATCCTGAACCAGATCGCACACCTTTCCCTTGAAAAAGCAGATTTCGAGGATACTGAAGTAGAGGAGATGCACCTGATGTCAGGCCATTCTGCCCAAACGGCGCGTAATACTTATGGAGTCAGTCACTCATCGGCCACCCCAACTATCCCTCAAGATATTGTAGCGTCTCAGCAACGTAAAGCACGGGTTTGGCAGGGGGTCATTGGTATGCTTCATCCTCGACTTCGCGTCAAAGCTTCAAGCATCTCCGTACGTTTTTTTTTTCTTTATTCATCTGATATTATTTTAAATCCCCACTAGCCCAATAGCTCTGGTTATACATTTTCTCCAGAGGTAATGGAACAAATTCTCGCGCCGATTGTAAAGTCCGCTGTTGAGGAATCGACTCGAACCATCATGGGTGGGTTACACAAGGAAATCCGTGAACTTAAATCCTTTATCACCGGGGCTTATACCTCGGGGATTCACCAAGTTCTTGAAATCATCACCGGCAGTGGTCCTGCGCCATTCTATGATTCTCCTCCTGTGCCTGTCTCCCAGGACTGAGAGATTTCATTCACCGAAACTGTTTCCCTCATCTTGAATCATTTTCTTTTCATTCTCCCCAACAAGCCGAGGCAATTGCAAGTGTCCAGACCAAGGACCACATCTTCGTTGTCCTTCCTACTGGCGGCGGAAAAAGCCATGCGTTTCTTGCTGCGCCCTTGGTCCAGCGTGGTGTTTATATTGTGATCTTTCCCCTCGTTTCTATTGTGAATGAGATGAAGCTGCGCGCTGACAAGCTTCCGATCCAAGCAGTGATCTGGGGAGAGGACGAGTTTGACTTTTCACGGCCCGGGCTTATCCTTGTAGCGGTTCACAAGGCGGCAACCGACAAGTTTCGAGCTTGGATGAAACTTGAGGAAGTGTACAAGCATATCCGTCGAATATTCATCGACGAATGTCATCATATCATCACGGACCCAGACTTTCGTCTTTGCTATGACATCCTGGTCTTTCTCACCGAGCTTGGGATTCCGTATACTTGGTTATCTGCCACTCTTCGTCCCTCCGATATGCCTCTTATCGTTGATACTCTTCAGATTCCGGGGGATGCTGTCATTCGTGAGATCCGGGCTTATACTGGCCGTCTCAACCACATTTACACCCACCAGAAAGTCGCTCCAAAAGATTTGGAAGAAGCAATTTTAGCCTGGGTTCGTCCGCGGGCAAAGCTGGAAGGGAAAGCACGAGCGTTGGTATATGTTTCAAGCCGAAAAGAATGTGAGGGAATTGCCCAACTCCTAGATGTGGATTTTTTCCATTCCCAGCTTGATCCAGAACGCAAACGTACTTTGGCTCAGCAGTGGCGAGATGGTTCCGAATACCGGCACCGCTTTCTGGTCTGTACTTCTGCATACGGTGAGGGAATTGATTGTCCAGAGGTAGTCTGGGTCCTGTCTATTAATCCTTTTGGGATTATCTCTCTTGTACAGTGGGAGGGACGTGCGGGACGGAATGGACAGCCAGCTGAATGCCATACGATCTTCACTCGCCTCCCAAGGATCAACGTGGGCCATGTCGACTCCAAAGGAGCTGCTGCACTTGTCAGGAGACTCACAGGCGGGGATTGTATTCGCTTGTCGCAGGCCTCTCTTGACCGTGAGACGCATTCCTGCTCAGCTCTTACAGGTGCACAGTTGTGCCAAAACTGCAATGAGGTATATCTTTAATAGTATCCGGACTATTAATACTCTAATTTATTACTAGGCTCCGATGGACAATCTTGCCGGCGTTCCCAATATCAATCTCCAGAACCGGCTACTCAAATGGACACAATCCAAGCCGATTATTGACCCGACAATTCCTGTTTCGAGTGTTGCCAGCAGTGTCGTTCCTCTACGCGAAAGGTTTGAAGCAAGGGATAAAGCGCTCGAGAAATTCGAGCGAATACTGGACCAGATCGCTGCCCGGGGTTGTATTTTTTGTTTTGTTGACGGGACTACACATCAACCCGACACATTTCACGAGCCTCACAACAAGTTTGAGCTCCTCCGTAGCAAGTTTTCAAGCTCGACAACCGCTCCGGGCTTCAACGTCAAGGCGAACATACATGTTCCTTATTGCTTCCATTGTTGGATTCCGTTTCGCCAAGTTGGCAGTAATCATCCAAATCCCGAACCTGGCCGGGCTTGGGACACACAAGACTGTCCATATAATGGGACCCAACACACGATCATTCCCAGCCTCATAGCATACATTTGGGGCAAAAAGGAGGTGTTTGACAAGGTAGACATAAAGTTGGGTTTGGGCTGTAAGGATGTTGATGGCTACTACAACTCGGACACCCTGTGGAAATGGCTGACATCCCCGGTTGGAGCCACTGAGTTGCAACCACCGTATGTTTTTGTAAACGCGTTCTTTGATACTTGTATATCTCTTGACTAATATTAACTGCTGGGCTAAGGCGCATGCGTATGCTCGTTCTGAACTTGGAACAACGCCTTGATTAGATCCTAAAAAAGTAGCTCACTAGGACAAATGTTCGCCCTTACCCTCTTCAGTTTGTAGAAGCGTACAAGACTGAAGCGTCATACCACTAGACTCCCTCAAAGTGTTTAATGATCCGTACTACTCAATAAATGTCGCTTAGCACTAGTACCTTCACTTATATCAATACCACCCCAAACATTGATTGACCTAGGCTGATTGCAAATGGCGACAGAGCTGCGACCATGGAACATCAAAGGGAGACGTGAAGCACAAGGGTATTGGAGTGAGAATTGTCTTCTAAAGCTTAAGTGAATTTCCAGTTTAACAAAGTGAAGATGTTTCCAAGGTAGATATAATAAACATCATTTAGCATGCAGTAGAAGAGATTCTTGAGTAAGAGGCACGTGATTTTATATGACTCAAAAGCATGCCATGCCACGGTTTTGGCTCACGTGATAACCACTCCTGCCTAATGTGCGTCTACTTGTTTGCAAGGTGTACTTTAGCCCCAGGATAGCAGGGGTTTGTGTTTGAATTTGCCTCAAACAGGCTGGAGACTGAATAAATTGATCAGGGTATCCGGGCGTAGCAGAGGGCTGGCTTGGAACAACATCCGAACCAAGTGCAGGCTCACCCAGCTCAAGGAAGAAAAGGAGTTTGGGAGCAAGGTGTTGGACATAGCCTTTGAATTGTGGGACCCCTCTTCAGTAAATACTGGTCAGACTCTGGATACATTCAACTGAAGTGTGATACCACTAGACTACAAGGGCATTTCAAATGGCCTTTTACGTTGGTAAGTGGGTAAATAACCTGGGCGTGAATCTATAACTTGTAATACGTCAGGTCCCAGTTTGTTCCAGTATTATAGCCTCTGAAGTTGTACAAAAGTGTAGACATTTACTATGACTAGTGTTACACCAGAGCTGCCTTTCACGCAGACTCGGAGCAATTTTTCTGGAAGAATTATGGGAGAATTTTGGCAGAATTCTGGGAGATTCATCTATTTGGGGTCGCTGAGAACTTGAACTCATTTTTCCTACCCTGCACTCGTGGTCAGCTGCTGTGCAAGATTTTGAGGCAGCTAGTGGGGACAAGAGAGGATGTGATCAACCCTGTGAGGTATGAACCTGCATGTGTTCGCTGAATCGGTTTTGTACACAGGTCTACTAACAGTTGAGCTATCAGGGTGTGGATTACAACTGTGTGTTGTCTCTTGGTATACGCAAAGGGAAAATGCTGCTAAGCGTGGTAGAGGTCGGACTTGAAAAGAAGTCAGGTTCGAACCTGTCTGCTTCGGGGTTTGAACTTGGAAATATGTCAAGAAACAGTTGAGCTATCTGGACACCGCTCAAGTTTTGAACCTGCATGTACTGTAGGTGACAACTCAAGCCGCTGAGCGTGTTGGGGATACAGAAATCTAAACACCCAGTGGTGTAAAAGTGTTGAACATGTGCCTAGAATCCACCTGGGTAGCCAGACGGACCGGTATTTATATCTTGGTACAATGTTGGCAAGCTTCACTTGTAGCTGGGGATAAGCTCCATCTCAAACATGATTTAACCTTTCCTAGTACACACTCAAATAGTCAAGTGGTCAAGACACCTTGAATATATATACCATTCATATACCAATATTTCAAGGAGGCGGGTGGTTCAATTCCCCCTTTGGGTATAGTTGAGAGATCCTCCAGTTTTTTTTTCCCACTGTCCCCAGTACTGCGGGACCACGCTGCAATACCCCGGTCATCTTTCATTCCTCCTTTGAGTGTAGCGGACTGATCATACAGTTATCTTCCAGCATATAGGAATCAAGCAATGACTAGAAATGCAGGGAACATCCGTGACGTGTTTTAGCTGAGGGATCATATTGAAAGTCTGAGCATGGAATGATGCACCTCAATCAAAGACAGCTCAGTGTGGGCACTGAATATAAGAGTCTTGGTGATTTGTAGTGGAGCAAAAAAAAAAAAAAACAAAAACAAAAACTGCAGAAATACCAGACGCGTCGATTACCCTGTGAGGATCGAACCTGCGTGTCCACTGAATCGGGTTTGGACAGATATCAACTAACAGTTGCGCTATCAGGGTTCAATACTGCTACTGGTACAAAGGTACTTGGCAGCTGCAGGCTGTGACACACTCGAATAGTCGAGTAGCTAAGATCGTGCAGGGTTCAATTCGAGAGAAAAGTCTCTAGGTGGATCTGCCACCCAACGCATGGCACAGTGTGACAATGTATAGAAGTTACGTGAGAGCCCGACATCACTTTACCAGGTTCACCACTTCCAGAGTGCACTCGCATAGTCCAGTGGTCAAGACACCTTGAAATCATCCATATATCTGTTTCAAGTACATTTAGATTCCAGGGAGATGGGAGTTCAATTCTTCCTGTGAGTATTCACCATGAGACTGCGCAATTTTTGTGACCCCCCTCTGTTAACCTGGTGAACAGATCCTAATATGCACTCAAATAGTCAGGTGGCCAAGACGCTTTGAAATTACAAGTGGGCGGGGGTTCGATTTCTCCTTTGGGTGTAGTGGAGAGATCATGCAGTTTTTTCGCCTTTACTGATGATAGTACTAATGTTGAGGGAGGGTTCTCTGGATTGTGTTGTCTCCCTCAAACAAATATGAGAAAAAAATACTAGGTCGAAATACAGGAGGCATGGATTACCCTACAAGGTTCGAACCTGTGAAGTTTGGCCATAGGTCAACTAACAATTGAGCTATCAGGGTATGAATTAAAAGTCCCTTGCCTCTGATGTCACTAAGCATAACATCTTTATATTATTCTGGCCGATTTTACGCGCAGTAGAGCAAAGGACTTGTGAAAGAAAAGGCGACGCCGGCAGGATGTGCCCGGATGCAACAGACTCTGTGCATGAAACAACACGTTCAACCAGATGGACGAATCCTAGTACACACTCAAATAGTCAAGTGGTCAAGACACCTTGAAATCATAACATCTTGAAGGATTAAGGAGGCGGGGGTTCAATTCCACCTTTGGGTGTAACAAGAAAGCAATATGTGTGAAGCTGATAGTAGTTTTTATTTGAAACCATTAGTGTTGGCGAGCAACCGATTCTACGAGGTCTAGTACAAACTCAAATAGTCACACCTTGCAATTATAAACTTGACGCAGGATGGAGGCGAGGGTTTGATTTTACCTTTGGGTGTGCCCGAAAATAGAGTGAACTTTTTTCCCCTCTCTAGAAGACTCTTATCCACACAAGGTGGTGGTTCAGTTTGTCCTTTGATGTATAACCCAGTCTCTACAAGGTGGTTGGGATGCCAGCAGGTAACTCGAAGAGTTGGCCAAGTCGTGATGCGCAGTGACACAGTGGCCAACTTTCAACACATCCAGTGCTTATTCACATGGTCTAGTGGTCAAGACACCTTGAAATCATATAACTTGGGCTCACTGTGAGATTTCATGGAGACGGGAGTTCAATCCTTCCTGTGAATGATTTTTTTCTCTGTCCTAGAGTAATGTAACATGGGGGTGTTGTCTACATATGTGGTATGAACGCAAACACTATTTAACCTGGTAAACTACTTTTAGTATGCACTTGAATAGTCAAGTGGCTAAGACACCTTGGAATCATACATCAAGCTCCAGTGCTAGAGGATTCCGGGGAGGCGGGGGTTCGATTCCTCCTTTGAGTATCCACGAAGTGTAAACGATGTTTTTTTCGACCCTATAGGGAATCTCAAGTGGTGCTGTTTTAGGACAATCTGAAGAGTTCTGGTCTGACCACATACAGTACTCACTCGAGTAGTCAAGTGGCCAAGACGCCTTGAAGTTATACTAATATTTCAAGGAGGCGGGGGACCTTTGAGTGTAATAAGAAAAAAATAAGGTACTCCCTACATGAAACGTATGTACTTCCAGGTCTAGTACAAGCTCAATTAGTCAAGTGGCCAAGACACCTTGGAATTATACATCAAGCTCCAGTGCTAGAGGATTATGGGGAGGCCGGGGTGTGCCTGAATCGCCGCGATAATTGGCATGTGTGAGAGTCCACTCTGGGCGAGACCAGTTTCTGAGGCTCGTCCAGGGATTGCCTGCAGTAAGCCAGGTCATTCTTAGCTTGGAATGATATCTTGATTAAACCCAGCTCTAAATTGTTGACCTCATACTAGTAGACACTGTTGGCAGGCACGAGCTGATCAGGGAATGACAATCAACTCGTTCAGGCTATGGACTCTCCAGTTTGGTGCCCAACACTTCTAGTGTGTCCAAGAAGCCATACAAGCAAAGTTGAATTTCATGGAGACGGGAGTCTGTGAGTAAATAAGCTTAATTTTTTCTACTCTCCAACTGGAACACGTATAGATTTGCACAAGCCAGCCATCATACTTTGAAAATGGATTTGAACCATAAGCTTAAACCAGTCCATGACTTCACACTTGGATAGTCAAGTGAACAAGACACCTCAATTGATTTCGAGGACGTGTTGCTGCAAGGGTTACCTGTAGTGGTGTATTGAACGGGCTAATCTTTTTCCTGCACTTCTTGATGTATCACAGATTTTCGCGCGACAGCATTAGCCCCTTCACCACTCCTAGCACAGACTCGAATAGTCAAGTGGGCAAGACGCCTTGCACCCAAGATTTCATCTTTCAAGGAGGCGGAGGTTCGATTCCTCCTTTAAGTGTAACGGAAATGTAATTGTATACAGTTTTAGTAAGCCAGACAGCCACAGCTATGTGAAAGCACATTGGTTTATTGGCCTAAATCTCAACACATCTAGTGCTTACCCACATAGTCTAGTGGTCAAGACACCTTGAAATCATATGAATTGGATTGCTATCGGATTTCAGGGAGACGGGAGTTCGATTCTTCCTGTGGATAAATGATTTTTTTCCACTGTGTGCCAGTTAGGCGACCAACACTGAATGACTACACCCTCAATAGTCAGAGGTGTGAGCGCAAAAAAAGTGCTGTGTCTCAGGCATGTTAGAAACATCATTTAACCTGGCATTAGTACACAATAAAATGGTTGATTGGATAAGACGCCTCGAAGAATCGCTTATAATGAGGAAAACAGTTTTTTTCTTTCCGTTACGGATGAGTGGGATTCTTTCCCCAAATGGATGTGCGCAAGATGCTAGTAACTAACCCTAACCCCTAAGTTTTAATTCGAAACCCATTTTACCAGGTCTAGTACACGCTCGAAAACTCAATGCCTTGAAATCATATGTTTAACCCCAGATAGTGCTGTGGCCGTAGCATAAATATTCTGAGTCGTACCACTCCTGTGAAACAGTCAAGTCGTCAAGACGCCTTGAAATTACACATACGAAATAAGATGAGGTAGGGGTTCGATTCCTCCTTTGGGTGTACCTGTACTTCACGTAATAACAAAAACAGTTACCGATGAGTGGGATGAGATGTACGCAAGACATTACAGCTTTAAAATTAAAAAAGAAGGTTTTAGGATCACAATCAAGATAGTCTCATAAAGTATTCCTTGGGCAGGAAATATGGCTCACATGTAATGATGTCATTAGGCTTGGAACTGAAGATTGGTTCCAATGTTAAGTCTTAGTGTTGTTAATATTTACGGATTCCAGAAGATGGCTGCAGGAGAGCGGGGATCGCCATCTCTCGATCCATGGGAGTCAATAAAAAATTAGAGAATGGGATTCGAGGCCCGCTCACTGGAGCAATAAACCACTGGACTATAAGTGCCTTGCTAGGGTGAATAGTTAGTGCATCTAAAGGTCAGTAGTTTCGTGCTTAACTCAGAATGATGTCAGATGCGTATAGCAGCCTCTGAAGTTGAGCATAAGTGAGGTAGCACTTTTATGACTCCAAGGATATGGTGTCAACTACTAGACCATGGTGGCTGCAATTTTAGTAACATAATGGGACTCGTATCAACTAATAAGAAGGCTCAGATAGTCTAGGGGTAAGACAATTCAGTTGTATTGCCAGCCACGAATAGACGTAGGTTCAATTCCTACTCTGGCCGTTCCACGTGTGTCCACTTTTTTTCTCTAACCTTCTGCATTTAAACTACTTCAACTTGCTAGGGTGGTAACGCAGATCGTTAAAGCACAAGTGCACACTTGACCAGGGCTACCACTTTTACAGTGCACTCACATAGTCCAGCGAGACGCCTCGAAATCATTCACATGAAGTTACATCTTTATTTCGAGGAGACGGGAGTTCGATCCTTCCTGTGAGTATGTGTGGATAGACGATTTTTTCCATCAGTACTTATTCCATATGAGGAGCAGGGATGGCAGCAAGTTGGACAAAGCGATAATAATGCATTCTGGTATGCACTCAAATAGTCGAGTGGCCAAGAAAGCAGGAGTTTAGGGTTTAGGGTGATTTTTTTGCCTACTCTCTATGTGAAGCTTGTGCAGGTTAGCCATTAATTGGCGAGCTTGTACAAACTCAAATAGTCAAGATCCATCATATATCAAGCTTCAGGGCCAGAGGATTCCAGGAAGGCGGGGGGTTTGAATCCTCCTTTGGGTGTGATGGAACAATTCATGTGGACATTTTTAAGTGAGCCAGCCTTCTTTGAATAGAAACTCGAAGAGTATGCTTCCCACAGGAGCAGGTTAGTCTTCATCGCCGGCTATGCTCGCAGCTATGTGAAAGCACGTGTGTTTATTGGCCAACTTTTAACGCATCTAGTGCCCTAAGAGACGGGAGTTTTGTGAATTATGGCGTAATGACAGGCACAAAGGATTCTGACTTGAAAAGGGCCCTGGTTCACACTCCTGGTATGCACTCGCATAGTCTAGTGGTCAAGACACCTTGAAACTGTACTACTCGAGTCCTACAACAGATTCCAAGGTCTTCCTGTGAGTATTAAAGGATGAGTAATTCATCCAGGAGGAACGTGCAAGCCAGATATAGACAGGAGGTGAGTAACGTCCGTCCAAGACGCCTCGGAAAGGGTTCTCTGAGTGTCCACACCGAGTCTGTGTTGCATAGCGATTGTGGTGGATGTTAACAGGGCGTTTCAGGGCAGCATTAAACACTGGTAAACTATCAAGACGAGGACATGGCAACTAGTTCATCTACTGTAACGAGGCACATCAGTACTGAATTATATTCTACTTGACATTTTTGAGAAAGCGATCAAGTTCCTTCAACCACGCGGTTACTTCGGTATTTTCAAGTCCTTCCCAATGGACGCGATCTGGGCCACCACGCGACATAGCTGCCTTCCACCCCATAAAGACGTTACGTGCTCCAACCAGCAATACGAGTTCATCTGCAATCTCTGCAGCCTTGTTCGGTAACCCTTGGTTTGCTTTCTCCTCTTCCACTTTTGCCTTTTTCTTCGTCTCTGTTTCGAGTTTCTTCCACTTGGGCCACCACTCCATCATTTTCCGGTTCATCATCTTTGCGATTTCTAGCCCTTCTAAGCTCCAAGTTGAGACGCCAATATGGACAGACGCGGTCAAGGAGAGGCAGCAGTGGATGGTGAGGGGTGGAACGTCAAAACAATCGCCTTGCTCAACCAGGTATACCTGCATACCCGTCATGTTTCTCATATACACGTCAAGCGAATGCTCAGGATGGTAATTCATCTCATATAAATTCCGACAGACCCATGATATGTTATGTTCAATTGGGGGCCAAACCACCCATACCTTCGAGCCCCTTGCCTGGTAGATCCGCATTCCATACCCGAACCCATCCCTGTGAGCCGAGGTGATGCTTCCCGGCTGAGTATAGGTGGCCGGTCGTAGATCTGGAGAGTCAAAGACGATTGTAGAGGACTCCCATCGTATGTTGAGGTCTTTGAGCCCGTCGCGAGCTGCTACTGGCCAACTTTCAACAATCGAATAGTATGGTTCTTCGGGATCCACCAGACTTTCACGGTCGCTGAAATTGGCGATAAGCTCCGCTGAAATCCTAGTTAGAACACAAAAAAAAAAAAAAACTGGATGAGAAGAAACTTACACAGCAAAGGAAATGCATTCATTCCTAGTGAGCCAATACTCGCTTTTCTAACGTCAACTGCCAAGTCGGCCCAGATCATTGAAGTATTAAAAACTGAGCTCATTTCTGGAGCCGGGGCTTGGGTGAGAAGACCAGATGAATTCGGCATGTCGAATGCGAAGGTTGGTTGGTTTTTCAGACGTTCGAGGAACCGGTCGACTCGATCGCGGAGGTTAAGGTGTCTGCAAGAGTGTGGGTCCCAGAGTGCTTGAATCTTTTCAGCTGGAGTCATTGTGTCTGGACTATAGTCAGCATGGAATGTACTTTCCCTGAAAAAGGTGGACTTGCCACTGTAAACAATTTTGGATGACTCGGGGTTAATCTTTTGTTTTTTCTACCCATAAATTAGATGTTTCATAGTTGAAAAGAGGTAAAAATGACGCACGTTTATTGGGGTAGAAGGCCCCGCTTCAGGAGTGTCTTGAGTTACGACTTTCTGCTTCTTGGAGTTTAATTTTCTCAACCGATCCTGGAAAAAAAACTCAATATCGATACAACTAACAACCACAACATCTTCACCTCGTTTCCTTCTATGTCTTCACTTATGGCATGCTTGTTCTTGCTGTAGTCTTCCCAGTGTTCTTTGAGTGTATTCCACGTATAGTGGGTCCCTTTTATTGACGATGGATGAATGAACGCTTGATTTAAAGGTTTCTCATTCCAGTTCAAGCCATCAAAGACCCAATATCGTTCAGATGAGGTGTTCAAATGGAGGTAACCAATCTTAGGATTCGGACTATCGCTTAGGGTTTCATACAGAAAGCGCGTGGCATCAGGAGGACCAGGTGAGGTTGAGTAGATCGTCTCAAAATTTTGACTGTTGATTCTTCGACTCTTGGACTTGGTAATCATAGCATCAACCAAGTCTTAATGCTCATGTTGGCTTGAGCATGGTAGGCATATCGAGATGGAAACTTACTGGTGGAGTTTGGTGTATTGCTGTTTGACATTGAGGGGGGAGGGTTTGTTGAGGAATACCTTCTGTGTGGTCGAGAGAGTTTGGGGCGAGTGGTGTTGTCGACAAGTAACGGAAAGAGAAAGTTTGAGCGCTTATTGCTGCGCAACATGTTATGTAATATTTGATCTCGTAAAGTTCACTCGATCAGTCCACATTCAAGCGCATCTACGCCTGTTGTGTAGAAAAATACATAGACAAATTGTATCTTGGCAGGATTCTGGGATGTTCTGGGAGATTCTGGGAGATTGTGGCAGAATTCTGGCGGAATCCAAGAATAGTGTATTCATCTCTATCCTAAATACGAAGAACTTGGTATAAACCCTGAAGCTCTTCAAGTAGCTTTCCTCCACGTATCTAATAATGTCTGTATGGCACGGTGGCATATGTGGTTCACAAACCTCTTGGTTCAGAGCAACCCGCAAGGGTTCGATACCCTCAGACAGCAGTTTTACCATAATCATCATCCCATGTTTTTTCATGGCTGATTTATTGTTCATTGAGTAGTATTTTTGAAAAGCATATCCTTCAGTCAGCAAGCAGCGTGCGCAAACAGATCAATTTCACGTGCATTACATATCACTTTATGTGACTAGAAGTCGGAATCAGAGTCAGAGTGAGCTCATCTAGCCACAGTGTTGCCAGGCACTTCTGGCCACCGTACCAAGACAACATTCACTCCGCTCCTAGTACACACTCGAATAGTCAAGTGGTCAAGACACCTTGAGATTATAGATCGTTGATTCGGCACTGTTTGTATTTCAAGGAGGCGGGGGTTCAATTCCTCCTTTGAGTGTGCTGTAATACATTTTTTCTTGTACTTCTTGATAAGTATATTTCTGCGGACATGGGTTACTGGTAGGCACTGAATTAGTCACCTATCCTACAGTAACAGCATTCATCAAACTGCACTTGTAGTACGCACTTGAATAGTCAAGTGGTCAAGACGCCTTGAAATAATAGATGAGAAAATCAAGAAAGCATGGAGTTCGATTCCTCCTTCAAGTATACATCGGGTTAACGCCAGTATACAAATTTGGTAGTCCACTTTGATAGTGTACTCACTTAGTCAAGCTGCCAGGATGCCTTGAGATTTTGACAAGCAAGCATTGTCCATATTCCAAGGAGACGGGAGTTCGAGTCTTCCTGTGAGTATCTGAGAATATATAATTTTTTCCATCTTCCAACAAGTGGGATTCACACATATTTTTATTCTGGATGGGGAAATGGCGAGAGCAGGGACGGTAGCAAGTTGAATCCAGGCATTGAAATGGGATAGCAATAAAGGGTTAGGAGAATGCAATCTGCCAAGACACCTTGAGATTATAGATCGTTGGTTCGGCATTTATATTTCAACGAGGGGGGTCCAGTGTAATACATTTTTTCCGCGCTGCGTGAGGTGCCATAGATATAGATGGGTTGGCAAGTTACAGAAGAAAGTACTAAATTAGTCGCCTGCACTTGACCTGGTTCACCACTTGTAGTACACATTCGAATAGTCAAGTGGTCAAGACGCCTCGAAATTATAGATACAAAGTGAAATCTCATCTTTCAAGGAGGCGGGGGTTCGATTCCTCCTTTGAGGGTAACATCTTAACATCAGAAGAGTTAATTTTTTCTCAGTTGCTGGAAAAGGTAGGTGATGTCAACGAATTTCAATACACACTCAAATAGTCAAGTGGACAAGACACCTTGAGTGCATCTCACATTAACATTTCAAAGACGCGGAGGTTCGATTCCTCCTTTGAATGTATAAGGAATGACTGAATGAGTTACATTTTTTGTCACATATAAGAGCATTCATCAAACTGCACTTGACCTGGTTTACCACTTGTACGAATAGTCAAGTGGTTAAGACGCCTTGAAATTATAAAACTGCCCCAGGATTTCAGGTTTCAAGGAGACGGGGGTTCGATCCCTCCTTTCAGTATGTTATTTGCCATCCCAAACATGAGACAATGTGAGTTTTTTTTTTTTTACCTGATGTTGTGATATCATTCTCGAATTGTTAATCACTCTGGGATTTCTTTTTGCATGGACATAAGACTCGAGCGCACGTCTCAGGCAACTTTAGTGCAGGTATTCATGGCCTGATGGTGCAATGGTATTTCCCTTGGTTTGTTCTTGTAATCAAGAGGCTTTCTCCTAAGCAGACCCTTGAAATAATGGCCTTGTGAAAATGTAGAGCCACGTTTTTTTTTCTCTCAAAAATAAATATGCTAGGAACGATTCCTTACCAGGCTGCACTTGTATGGCCTGATACGCCTTTGGTTCCGATCTGAGTTTGAAAGGATTCAGCATTGTGTGAATGCCCTAAAAATGAGATGGACAAGTAACAACACTCTAGTCTGTCATAGTGAGGTTGAACAATTGAGCTCGCAAACACATAGTAACTACATGCTAGCTTATATACTATACATACTGTATAATATGCTACAGGCGCCTAAGTAATCTCCGGAGTTGCCACATCAGAAGAGCATGTCGAACCCCGCATCTTGCGAACAGGAGGGTCTCTGGTGACCCATCAACTGGGATCCTGGCAACACTTGAGTAAGAGGCACATGATCCACCTGCTTGGTTAGTTTTACTCTATATTATGTAGTTGTATCAGGATAGCAGCATTGTGTAGGGATTTTTGTTTTGTTTTGGCTACTGTATAGAAACTCTGTTTTGCTTTGAAACAGGTTGCGGACATAGATTGAAGAAGGGAAAGTGAGACTTGAGGATGACGTGTGAACAATGATGTCATTGTAATCGGTTCTGATCTCTGGTTGTAACAGAAAAGTTGTTCCTGGCTTGGAACGACGGAACCAGAACTCACCTCATCAATAAAAAATAGTAATAGCTCAAGGATAAAAAGGGGTTCAGGGGTGCGGTGAATGTACACCGGACAAACACTTCACACTACCACTACTAGGCCATAAGGGCATTAATAATTTCCAGCAACACACCCTAAAGGGTATACATAATCAGATGAGCATGGTATGAGCTGAAGAGGTGCATGTTGGTCAGTGAAACGCGTCGTCACTCAACCCATGCTTTGTCCCAAGACCGCTTGTCTTTTAACCTGGTTCACCACTCCTAGTATGCACTCAAATAGTCAAGTGGCCAAGACACCTTGAAATTGTAAAATCCAACAATCTACCTTTTCAAGGAGGCAGGGGCTCAACCTTTGAGTGTACCGTAGAAATTGAATATCTAGAGAAGACCTGCGGTGCATTTTGTCCTTTGATGTATAGTAATAATCAGTAATCATTTTCAAAGCCAATTATCTGAGACCATGAGCTCTACTACACACTCAAATAGTCAAGTGGTCAAGACGCCTATACAAGGATAAATCTCATCTTTCAAGGAGGCGGGGGTTTGATTCCTTCTTTGAGGGCAATACTTTGACATGGAAACATGTAATTTTTTCCCAGTTGTTGGAACAAGAAAAGTCTGATCACACTTTCCCAAGTCAACGACCTCTAATACACACCCAAATAGTCGAGTGGCTAAGACGCCTTGAGATCATGGATCATTCATCCCAAAACTATATAAGTATTCCAAGGAGGCGGAGGTTCGATTCCTCCTTTGAGTTTGATGGGAAATGATTGACATTTTTTTCCTGTTCTGCTCGATAGTGCTGCAGACATGATTGGCAAGTTAGTCAGTCATCAAACTGCACTTGACCTACTTCACCACTTTTAGTACACACTCAAATAGTAAACTGCCCAAGACATGACCTATATTTCAAGTTTGATTCCTTACCAAGCCTCAACAATCAGGAGTGACAATAAAAGGATTCTTACATGACATTGTTTCCCACTCCTGGTATGCGCTTGCATAGTCTTGAAGCACAAAGTTACATGGCAAGGAGGCGGGGATTCGATTTGTCCACTTTCCAAGAGGGACGTGGGATAAGAGATCAAAGCAATCAGAAATTTTATGTCATATATATCCATTTGTTTTAACGTCTGGACTAAGTAGCCCGTGGGATAGGCCTACAGTATTGGGCATGAGCGCTGCTCCTTGTCAACTCAGGCCAGCATTTAAAGTGTTAGAAACACTGTTTAACCTGGTAAACTACTTTTAGTGTACACTGGAATAGTCAAGTGGTCAAGACGCCTTGAAATTATAGATGAGAAAATCAAGGATGCGGGGGTTTGTTGAGGGATCATAAGTTTTTTGCCACTCTTATCCGCATGTATAGTGATTTTTTTCCCTGGTCCGGCGGGGATCTGCCAGCTGGAAACCTTAAAGAGTGCTACGGCGAGCCAGGGCTACAGCTATTGTGATAACACACCAGGCCTTACTTGCCAATTCTTCCTGTGAGCATTGAAGAATGGATCATTTTTTTTTGCCACTTTCCAAAGAACGCGGGAGCCACCTGGTTGGCAGAAGCAAGTACATCCGCTTGTTCTAATGTCTGGGCCGAGTATAGTGTGTGCTTGCCTTTTAGTTTTCGCTTAGCTCGAGCGATGCCTGTTTCTATCTCACGGCAGCATACACACTCAAGTTGAGGCTCGATTTCTCCTTTGAGTATCCACGAAAAGCAGGATAAACTACAGGGAGTTATTCTTCTCGCAATGGAGAGAGACAGTTGCGCACAAAGTACTTGGATAAGCAATCCAAAAAAAAAGAGAAGCCATTTGAATTACCCAGAGAGGTTCGAACCTGCATACGTATTAGTCAAAGGGTGGGCCACAACCTAAACCGTTCAGCTATATCAGGGCCTGACAGAAAGGCCAAATAAGACAATGATAACGGGGTTGTGTTCAGTTACACCCAATCGCGTAAGACGATCTGATTGCTCTGTATGTTGCGTGAGTTCCCCTCATATGTAGAATCAGACAACACATTATTCTTACACTAGACCTCCGTACGCTGGAACAACAGAGCATATGCGACTAAAATGGTAGAGCATCTCCCGTTGCACTTCGATCTGCCGGCTGGCATATTTTCCAGACGGCTCTCTACCCACAAGACGCCACATATTCGGAACTTGATGATGGTCTGTATGGCACAGTGGCATAGTGTTATTATTCAACGCAATCTCCAAGAGTTCGATCCCTTAAGCCGGACAAACCCTTGGCCCAGAAGTGAAGCGTGAGTGTATGAGGAAAGACTGTGTGGTCTACATTTTACCCATACTGCTTGGCGTGTCAGAGATATAGTGCTGCGGACATGTGAAATGCTACAGCGACAGCATCCATCAGATCAGTCAAAGCCCCACTTGACCTGCTTTACCACTTGTATGTCACGATACACCCTCGTAGGTATAAGCACAGCATCCTCTCACACGTATCATGTATTTGTTATTCTTCTTACAAGTCTCACTTGAGTTCTTACATGTTTTACTCGTATTTAACGTAGCTTTTCATTACAAGCTAAAAGAGAGGCCAACAGCACAGGAATTAAATA
Organism: Rhodocollybia butyracea; assembly: GCA_015501585.1. NCBI lineage: Eukaryota > Fungi > Basidiomycota > Agaricomycetes > Agaricales > Omphalotaceae > Rhodocollybia > Rhodocollybia butyracea. Next base: position 62,105 of record JADNRY010000261.1, read on the forward strand.
ACTTAACAAGCATCTACGTACGGGACCACAAAATTTCATCGCGCAGCGTTAACGATAACTTAATATTACTTCGATCGTAGTACAGGGTTAGCAGCGAAAACTTTCTTACAAGCAACTACAGGACGCAACTTGCATTTGTTTGTTTCATTCATAAGTCAGATCGCTAAAACAAGAACTGTGTCAAACTCCAAGCACATCCAATAATATCACTACTAAAGTACAAAATTCGTCCGCAAATCTTTATAACTGACACAGGGATCTCGTTATCTCAACAACACATTCAACCTATCGTTTTCCGCTTCCAAGATTCCATTCCTCCCTTCAAGTCGAACAACTTCTGATTGTAAAAACTCGCACTTTTCTACCTTCTCTTCCAACTGTTTGCGTAGAAGATCCACCAACGCTTTTTGTTGTATCTGTGACTGCTTTTTTTTCTCCAACTCCAACATCGCTTCATCAAACAGATTGGCCAATTCCTTATAAACATCCATCAGACATTCCCTCTCGATCCGATGTTCAACAAGTTCAAGAAGACGTTTCCGTCGCTCTTCAACTTGGACCTCCAGTACTTCAATTTCTGCATCTCTGGATATCACACGTTCGACTTCATCATCATCCGTTAACACATCCACCAGCGTTACAGAAGCAGACTGTGGCGAATCAACGATTGTGGAGACCATGCCCTCGGAAGCATCACTTTCCACGTTGGAGAGCATAATTGAATCTACGAAACCTCAGCATCTCAAACTAAGTCTTCAAACGCAATCCCATACCTTTCTACTTCAACACCACAAATGATAATTTTGAACGATGAACTTTCCAAACAATGTTCTATAATCAAAAAGAAAATGATAACCCAAGAAATTTTAACTCCCAAGCTCACTTACTCAGAAGTGGTACGTGTTGAAGACGCTAGACGCCCACTGCTTAGACGCCGATTGCGTAAACTATGACCGAACCAACGACCACAACACTACTACTACTACACTATTAACTACAACAACTACACCGGTTCTAGCAATTGAGCCTAACTTTGACTTAAAATTCACCAACCTCGTCAACTTGCATTACCGCTAGCGAAACGAAAACCAGGTCACGAACACCCCGAATATATAGTACCTAAACTAAATTATGATCTTCTCCACACGTGTATCGTCACAGGTAATCGATTATACTCCTGCTTATCCAACCTGCACATCAACAACCAAGAAAGACCGCAGCCTAACAGCTGCAGAACCAGAAGACTCCAAACAGGTACCTCGGTTTCAGCAGACGACTATGGTCGGAACCGCAGTAACTGATATCGAATCCAGACAACACAACGAAACAATTAAGGACATGCGTTGGCTGCTGGGTTATTTCAGATCAGTGCTCGGAAGACTAGTTTGTAAATCGTTAGATAGCACAACTTTCTACCTTAATGATATCTCTTTCACGTTTACACAACGGATTGCAAAAAACTCCAACACCGCATTCAATTCATTCACCTTTACATAGCAACACTGCTCCTACATTTTCAATAACCGTTCATTCACTGTACTTGTCTACTTCGTACAACGATGTATCACCACTTCACCGTAACTCAGAGTCGGGGATTGCCGTGCTTTGCACGGCGCTAACGATGTTTTACTCGTAATTAACGTAGCTTTTCATTACATGCTTCAACTAGAGTTTCATGTGTATTTCATATTTACTTACAGTATTTAAACACTTGGAGATACCCAGATTCCCCAGTTAAATCAACTCTTACACACCTGCTTATTCTCTTCCCTCTCTTACCCTTGCTCTTCTCTTCTCTTATCCACTCTTATTCCCTCTTCTCCTCCTAAGAGGAAGTTCTCGCCGTCTCTCCGGCTTCACCTTCAGTACACACTCAAATAGTCAAGTGGTCAAGACACATCGAAACTAGGATTTAGTTAGAGGCCCTCAAATAACATTCTTCACTACCCTCTACTCTTTGCTAGAGTGTCCAGACCACTGGACATATAAAACCCTTATAGTAAGAGGCACGTGATATCGATGTGACTCATAACCATGCCCTGCCACGGTTTTGGCTCACGTGATAACCACTCTCACGGCATAAGATTGAGAATAGCCTTTTGAGTTCAATTGTCTAATGTTAGGGACAGAGACTATATGTAAGACGTGAGAACATCATACTATACAATGAGGTCTAGTAGAGCCCACTTGTGTGGGCATTATAATTTCCGGACACTGATCTACCACACACCTTGAACGTAGTGTATTGCATGCTCAGGGCAGAATAAAACCCCTGTCTGGTGGAACAGAAAAAAATAGAGGCTGTATGAATTACTCTCCAACATCTCAACATGCATATATGTTTGAGGTATGTCAGCGCATGAACTTTGACCCAAGCCCAAGCCGTTCTATGTGAGTTAGTACCAGGGCCGGAGTTTTAACGTCCACTGATGCGTGAAAGACAACATACCCTTTCGTTGTTGGCCACACTGCAATTTAATACCGTAGCATTTTGAGCACTTGGTAAATTGCGGGGCACTCAGATCCACACCTGGTCACGGGTTTTTGAGCGACTTTACCACTGAAGGTGGTACATGTACTATATTATTTCATGTTGCTTGTGTATGCTAGCAAGTTCGTGTTTTGAGCTGTAGCTTTGGCAAGATAGTCTATTGGTAAATGATGACTTGGGAAAATACCCAGTCGGTTCTAGTATGCGCCTATCAAGTGGGCGGGGGTTTGATTCCCTCTCGGTCATGCTTTCACAACCAGTGTTCTTTTTCTGGTGCTTGTCAACCTGGTGGTTTCTAACCAATCACCACAGCTGACGATGTTCCCTACAACATGGGCAAAGCACCATCTTTCAGTTTCCAAATCAAGCACATACTTATACAACACAACACAGGAGCAACTCGTTGACATTTTCAAGTCAGTTGGTCAGGTTGTAGGTGACTTTTTTTTATTGCTGAGGTGATGTATTTATGTTCACTGATCATATGTACATTGGTTTTCAACAGAGATACTGGAAAGCCAAAAGGCTATGGTTTCTGTGAATCTGCCGGTACTTTCAATTTATTTTATTGCATAAAGTTGCAGATGTCGTCTTACGCAAAAATATCGTTTTTCTCAATTTCAATCACCGCCTGTCTCTTCTCAACGACTGTGCATCGTCTAATGATCCTTTGTTCACGTGAAATATTTGTGAAATATACTGCATTCTACCATGCATCCCTTCGAATTGTGGGCGACTTTATGTGCACGAAACTCGCTTCACAATTTTCCCCTCGCCCTTCATTAATACAAATGAACGAAAACTACGGATTCAGACCATGAGACGGCATCTTCTGCTGTTTGCAATCTTAACAACTATGAGGTTGGTGGTCGACCGCTTCAAATCGATTTGGCGGATTCAGATCCATAAAACGACGGTTCACGGTGAGCTGTTGGATGGCGGAGGGGGAGGGCCCCCACCCGATAGTAATAACAAGAGTCAAGACTTTCTATCTTCTTTACCGCCTGGGGTCCCTATCACTCCAGGTTCAACCGCCCTCGATACTATTAGTCAAACACTGGCAACAATAAATCCGACTCAGTTAATGGATGTCCTGGCGCATATGAAATTGTGTTCTGATACTTTAACACGCTCGACTCCAGAACCTGACCTTTTACCAGGCATTTGTGATCACTCATCCTGAACAAGCTCGTATTCTGCTCATTTCACATCCTCAATTCGCGTATGCTTTTTTCCAAGCCTTGCTGTTCAATAAAATCGTGGATCAGAGCATCCTACAACGCATACTTGCTACAACTGTTGGTTCAGGTACATTAGCACCACCAGCTCCATAATTCTATTCTCCTAACAATTATCCAACTTCGTCATGTCTGCCACCTTTCCCGTCCAACATGGCTCTGCCGCCGCCGATGTTTGCTCATACTCCAGGTGCTATGCCTCCTGCCGCTTTTTACAGACCAACACCACCCCCTGGTATGTCCACATCATCGCAAATGCAACTTCATCCTGGACGCTCGTCCACACCAGTGTTACAACAACCCAGTCCCATACAGGCAAATTTCCAACCACTTCCATCACAAGCTAATGCTTTAAGTAATATTAGTGAATCTCTACGCTATACATCCTTTCCTAGACAAAAAACAGGTCTTGACTAGATATCGTAGGTTCTCCTGAGACGGTTGGTGAGTATGTCGGACGAGCAGGTGAATGCGCCCCCTGAAACAGAACGAGCAGCGATTCTCCAGCTGGTGAGTAGATTTTTCTTGTTACTGGCCAGCTATTGACAGTCAAACTTTACAGCGTAAACAGTTTGCAGTGCAGGTGCGATTGCTCACACCCTTAGGTTATGACAAGAGATCAAGTGAAATGACCGAGTCGCTATCAGGAATTGACAGGAGATGATGGCAAGTACATCCAGGTAGTGTGTCGTAGGACTAGCTTTAACCGGGCGGACAATTCCTATAAAGACGCCACATATTCGGAACTTGATAATGCCTCAGTGCATATGTGATTCGTCATTATTATTTAATGCAATCTACAAGGGTTCGATCCACTCAGGCAACATGGGCTTATAAGTATAACAGATTTATTTTTTGTTTGATTGTCCAGAGCACTGGAGGTGATATAGTCCCAGCACATGCCCTTGGACAGTTTGTCGCTGACAAGAAACTCGAGGATGATGTCATTGTATCTCTGGCTGTTGGTTCCTGGCTTGGAACGACACCTTACCCCGTCAATAAAAAAAGTAACAGCTCCTTAAGAGAGGAGTGGACGTATACCCTTAGTGGGATTTGAACCCACGCCTCCTCAGTCAGAGGTACATGGGCGCCTATAGGACTGAAGTCCTATACCGCTAGACTATAAGGGCATTGTTAATTTTCGGACGCTGATCTACAACACACCTTGTCAATTAAATAGAGTGTATTTGGAGACACTTTTTTCGCAAGTTGTTGAAAACTTGATGCAACTTTCCAAAAAGAGCTGGCAGCTCATTCGATCGGCCTAACCCTAAGATCTCCCGATTTGCATACGTCGTCATCGGTCCATCATCGCTGTCGCCGTTGAACGTCGTTACCTCCTCATCGCTCTCATGGCCTCGTCGCTGGAGGAAACGACGAGCAAGCCTCAAATATTCAAATATTTCCGCTGTTATCATTGAATTAGTATATACCTTAGACTACATGGCAAATTCATTGGATTATTCTGTACAAGCCTCTTAGATCTTAGAGCATTAGCTATGGGTCTCGCCGATAAACTTATCGTCGTCATCGAGTGCAACGACGGCGCCAAGGGATTCTAACCCTAATCTTTACGATGACGTCTGACAGAATATGATCGGATTTTTCGATCTTAAAGCTGTCGCAACTTTCGAAAACTTACACGCAACATTGCCAGGGGGTTCCAAATACACTCTAATATTCAAAAATACTATAAAGCCACAGTTGTTAGAGGCCCTCAAACAACATGTTTCTTGAGTGTCCAGAAGTGACGCACTGTCTGGTAACTATAAGGGTAAAAGGCACGTGATCTTGTTATGACTCAAAAGCATGCCATGCCATGGTTTGGATCAACCACTCTCATAGCCCTCTCACCTCATATAAAGAGTCTTTTAAGTCCACTTGGCCAGACACTGTCTATATGCGAGAGAGGATGACGTGTGATTGATCATGCTATGCAAAGATGTCATTGTAATCAGATCTGATTTTCAGGCCTAGCAGAGCCTTGATTAGAGCTGAAGAGAGTGCAGGCAAGAATCAAACCCCAATCTGATATATAAATAATAAAAGCTCAAGGAGAAACATATACCCTTGGTGGGGTTCGGACCCACGCCTCTTCAGTTAATGCTGAATCATAGTGGGCACTGAACATCAATACTATTGACTACCCTCTACATTCTATTAGCATGACCAGCCCACTGGTCACGCACTGTCTGGTAAGCCCTAATAGCATATGGGTTAGAGGCACGGGATCTTGTTATGACTCATAAGCATTCCCTCCCATGGTTTTGGCTCACGTGATAATCACTCTCATGGCATGCAGGCTCAGATGGGATTCAAACAAGTAAAAATAGGATACACTTCACAAAAAGGCTTGTACAGTACCCTTAGTGGGATTTGAACCCACGCCTCCTCAGTCAGAGGTACAGGACATTGACGTTTATAGGACTGAAGTGTCATACCACTAGACTATAAGGGCATTCTTAAATTTCAGACGCTGATCTACAACACACACCTTGAAGGTAGTGTATTACAATGCTCAGATCAGAATTAAAGGAAACAAATAGTGAAATTATCCTCCAACGTCTCATGTTTGAGCCATGTCAGTGCATTACTAATTGATGAAGTTGTGTCCGCCCGATCAATGCAGCCATATGGAATTTGGTACAAGCCGAAGAGGTGCGTGTGTAGTTTCTCTGAGTAAAGTACTTCTTATTAGGAGACCGGGTATGAAAATGTTGTGCTACAGTGTTGGCGAGATGCCATTGAGTGAGCCTGTTGTTTTTATGTGGACCAAGGTCATGAGTGAAGCACTTTGTTGAACATCATGTTTACCAGTCTCTCAGTACACAGTCAGATGGTCAAGTGGCTAAGACACCTTGAAAGCGTGGGATGTCGGAAAGTCGAAGAATATTAATCTTCCAAGGAGGCGGACGTTCGAATACTCCTTTGGGTATTGCGAAGAGTCTGGATTGCACTCTCTAGATGTAATTTCAAGTTGAAAATTTTTTGATAGAGTGTATTTGCAGTCAGTTCTGTTACCTTGGCGTCTCCTCGCTACATCACATAGCGATCACATTAGATGACCACAAACTCGTCATGCCGTATCATCAGCGTCTCCGCGTTACATGCCACCTTTTTAGTGTTTCAAATAGGCTCTATTAATAAGGTAAATAGCTATCAAATGGGATAAAAAATTGATAAGACAGCCGAAGAAGGCCCCACTAAGATAGATTCTGGCAGAATTCTGGCAAAATCCAAATAAAGTGGTAGCAGTGTGTAGAGTCGAGCTTCCTCTGGCGTCACTTTCACACATCCATGCAATATTTCCAGGAGGCGGGGGTTCAATTCCTCCTTTGATGTTCCTCAAGGTGAACATTGTAAATCAATAAGAGGAAAGAAGGCGCAGCAGGGCAAAAAGATTATCAGGTCTCACGTGATAATCGAAACCGTGGCAGGGCATAGTTATGGCTCATCAGGTCTCACGTGATATTCAAAACCGTGGCAGGGCATGGTTATGGCTCATCAGGTCTCACGTGATAAATATCAAATTTGTTTGGCACCGTCCCTGGGCCTTTTAAGTGTATCCAGCTACTTCAAGGCCAATGTTTTAGACAGACAATCCAAAGCTCTATTAGACAGTGGCAACATGATTCCAGCGTTGTGGGAAGATTACTTGGCAGTGGTCTGCCTAGGACAATCTGGGTCTGATATAGATCAGCTTATTGCTCTTGCTTAGAGATGGGCAGGTGAAACGAGCTCCAAGTTAAACTAACATCAGCCTATGGGATTTTGATTTGAATGACAATGACATCATTACCCCATTAGGTAACCAACAAGAAACCATTCCTTTTTAGGAATATCTATCATTTACTCACAATCATATGCCGCCAAATAAATTCTTTGAATGTGATTGTTAAAGAAAAGATATGGGTGCTCTTATCCATGGCCTGATGGTGCAGCGGCATTTCGTTCATTCAACTCATCTTATCAAGATGCTTTGGGTTCGACTCCCAAGCAGGCTCTAAGTAGATATTTCACTTGTGATCATATATGACGGCCAGTTTTTTTTTATATCACAAGAAAAATATGGATGGGTTGGGAGGTCAACATGGGTCGTAGTCATGGCCAGATAGTCTAGTGGTAAATGACAACTTGCTAATTCTAGTACACTCCTACCAAACAGGCGGGGGTTCAATTCCTCCTTTGATGTTCTTCAAGATGAACACTGTAAATCAATAAGAGGAAAGAAGGCGCAGCAGGGGAAAAAGATTATCAGGTCTCACGTGATAATCGAAACCGTGGCAGGGCATAGTTATGGCTCATCAGGTCTCACGTGATATTCAAAACCGTGGCAGGGCATGGTTATGGCTCATCAGGTCTCACGTGATAATCAAAACCATGGCAGGGCATGGTTATGGCTCATCAGGTCTCACGTGATAAATATCAAATTTGTTTGGCACCGTCCCTGGGCCTTTTAAGTGTATCCAGCTACTTCAAGGCCAATGTTTTAGACAGACAATCCAAAGCTCTATTAGACAGTGGCAACATGATTCCAGCGTTGTGGGAAGATTACTTGGCAGTGGTCTGCTTAGGGCAATCTGGGTCTAATATAGATCGGCTCATCTCTCTTGCTTAGAGATGGGCAGGTGAAAGGAGCTGCAAGTTAAACTAACATCAGCCTATGGGATTTTGGTTTGGATGACAATGACATCATTACCCCATTAGGTAACCAACAAGAAACCATTCTTTTTTAGAAATATCTATCATTTACTCACAATCATATGCTGCCAAATAAATTCTTTGAATGTGATTGTTAAAGAAAAGATATGGGTGCTCTTATCCATGGCCTGATGGTGCAGCGGCATTTCGTTCATTCAACTCATCTTATCAAGATGCTTTGGGTTCGACTCCCAAGCAGGCTCTAAGTAGATATTTCACTTGTGATCATATATGACGGCCAGTTTTTTTTTATATCACAAGAAAAATATGGATGGGTTGGGAGGTCAACATGGGTCGTAGTCATGGCCAGATAGTCTAGTGGTAAATGACAACTTGCTAATTCTAGTACACTCCTACCAAACAGGCGGGGGTTCAATTCCTCCTTTGATGTTCTTCAAGATGAACACTGTAAATCAATAAGAGGAAAGAAGGCGCAGCAGGGGAAAAAGATTATCAGGTCTCACGTGATAACCAAAACCGTGGCAGGGCATGGTTATGGCTCATCAAGTCTCACGTGATATTCAAAACCGTGGCAGGGCATGGTTATGGCTCATCAGGTCTCACGTGATAATCAAAACCATGGCAGGGCATGGTTATGGCTCATCAGGTCTCACGTGATAAATATCAAATTTGTTTGGCACCGTCCCTGGGCCTTTTAAGTGTATCCAGCTTCTTCAAGGCCAATGTTTTAGACAGACAATCCAAAGCTCTATTAGACAGTGGCAACATGATTCCAGCGTTGTGGGAAGATTACTTGGCAGTGGTCTGCCTAGGACAATCTGGGTCTGATATAGATCATCTTATGGCTCTTGCTTAGAGATGGGCAGGTGAAACGAGCTCCAAGTTAAACTAACATCAGCCTATGGGATTTTGGTTTGAATGACAATGACATCATTACCCCATTAGGTAACCAACAAGAAACCATTCCTTTTTAGGAATATCTATCATTTACTCACAATCATATGCCGCCAAATAAATTTTTGGAATGTGATTGTTAAAGAAAGACATGGGTGCTCTTATCCATGGCCTGATGGTGCAGCGGCATTTCGTTTATTCAACCATTTTTATCAAGATGCTTTGGGCTCAACTTCCAAGCAGGCTCTATGAGCGCGCTTTTTTAATCCAGAGAAAAATCTACTGTGAATTATGAGTTGGTAAATCAAAATTCTCACAGAGATGGAGGACGATCCACCTACTGGATGAATAAGTGCCTTTCACGTGACCCGCACGTGGAAAACCAAACTGGTACAACGATGCTAAATTCCAAGGCAAATCAACCTTGGGTCATGTCTGGCACCGCCTTCGGCGGGCCAGACCCTAAGTCATGGGATATCTTCAGGTTGTTTGATTAATCTTGGTGGGTTAACCCTAAGGATAAACCTTTATAACCGTAGTACAATCTTCCCAAGCAGCCCAGATATATTGTTGATTTTTGGGGGCACCCTTCAAACCGGGGGAAATCAAAGTAATGGAAGTTGTTTTAGCAATGAAAATGAACATTCGGTTAGCCAAAAGTTAGTGGGCAGCTGTTCTTGGTAAGCTGGTATAGGGCTTGAGAAGAAGGGGATAATAGAGCAAAAAATTATGACTCTGAGAATATAAAGGCATTTAACGAGCCAGGAAGAAAAACCGCTGGCCAAGTTGACAGGCAAAAGTGTTTGAATACTACCCAGGGCCCTTTGGCGTACTTTGACCTAAGCCCAAGCTGTTCTGTGTAGGTCGCTACTGGTCGCAGAGTTTTTCGGGAGTATTTCACCAAACCCCGGATATAATGTCACCGTGTATAGAGCCCAGCGCTCTCAGCTGTTGATTCTTGGAGACAAATATGCTCAGTAGGAGGCTAGAAAGCGACTGATAACAGCTGCATTATTTTAAGGGTCAGGCAGGGCTGAGTGCAGGCTGTTGAATACCAGCATGTAGTTTTTTTCGGTATTGAGTATAATTCAGGCAATGCACACGTCAATATTGCCATTGACCTTACCAAGTATACTACCGATACACTCCTAGAGGCCTTGGCAACAACTTTCACCGCAGAGACACACAGCTCTTGACATTGTAGAGCACAATATAGACAAGAACACCTTTGAGGGTACTAAAAAATGTGCATCTGAAAGAACAGCCCGTGGAGCAGAGCTTTGGGCCGTACCGGCCCAAAGCTCCTTGACCTCTGGTACTTCCGATGTCTGGGAGCACGCCCATATAATTTTTGTGGCCAGTTTGATTGTCAAAGACGCAGCGGTTGTTCGCAAAAAAAAAACCCCTAAAAAACCGAGTATTATAATACTTGGGTCAAGTATAATAGTAGGCATCAAGGGTAAGACTTACAGTTGCAGGAGTGTAGAGAGAGGAGTATTGCGAAAGGTGAGCAAAATATCTGTAAATTCAATCAGTATTTCGAAAGACACAGAAGGTTATCCCCCACCGCCAGGACTCAAAAATAAGGGCTACGCCCCAATACATTTCTGCGTAGACTCAAGATCTCAGTGCGCCGATTTCGAGGAAACCTGTTGGCAGGAGAGGCAACTCACCAAATATCTGAGTTCGGGGTGGAAGGACCGGGATGTACTCTGCCTGCAAAACAACTATTAGCTTCCTGAAAAAATTGTAACATTAACCCCAGCCCTCGAAGAAACAAAAAGTCAAGCGCGATAAAGGCTACACCCATGGGGATGAGCGGAGGCCCGGCTTTGCTAGACATCCGGTCCCACGTTGTGTGGATGGGGAAGAACCAGGAATAGGTCTCACTGGTTCCACAAAGCCCAGACTGAGCGAGGTAGAACTTGACAAAAGAAAAGAACAAGCTGCAAGTAGAAGCGGAAGCGCTGCGGTCGAGTACCCAGAGCCGGTAGCGTAGACTCGGTATCAGACGGAGGAAACGGGGAAAACTTATAATTATTTAGTTAGTATACCAGTTACTTGTAGTACTGGGTTGGGTTACTAGGTCGGAGCCGCTCCGATGCACCGCAGGCTGCCGTGGGAGTAGTATAGTTAGTAGTATGAGTAGTTTCAGGTAGTAAGTAGTACTGGTAGCCCCGGGACGCTAACATTGCAGACGCATGGCTAATAGTATACGACGTGCGCTATCCTCCCCCTCATCTGTGCACAATCAAGACATGTACACTAACTAACTAGTAACTGCTTATCCTACTACTGCACTGCTAGCCGTGCATCCGCTAACAATGTTAGCGGCCCCGTGCTACCAGTACTACTTCAAGTAATATACGAACTACTTATACTACTACTGTCCACGACAGAACTCCAAAGGTCTTCAGAATCTCATGATGCAATCAATCTAATTGGATTTTCATCAATCAAGATCAGATCGGCGTTACTCTGTGCCCTGGTGCTATGGCCTACTTGTCTTGTATCCCGTCGAATGGGTACTAAGCCCCCCGGCCTGTGAATGGTGCTGAAGGATCGTCAGGACCAGTGGATGCGTTGGGCCAAACGGCTAAAGATTCTAATATTCGGATCTTTCGCAATAAAATATTCTTTGTACTGTGTATTTTTCAGATAGTGTACACACCGCACGTCGGCGACGTGCATGAATACGTGAACACACTGGGACTGAATTGGTATCATGATGCGCCCTGTGTATGCTCTCACTCCCGTCCATTCGTGCACAAAGTGCCCTGTGCACTCTACCGTATGAAAGTGTACTGAAGGTTGAAATGAGGAAAGCAAGTGGTATGGGCACACCGTGGACATGCACGGATGCTTTGAAGATAGATCAACTGATCTGTCCAAGTGCGTACACAGCGTATGCTTGTGTATGCTAATAAGTGCTTTTTTAGCATACGTTAGTATAGCTTAGGTTGCAGTCATGGCCAGATAGTCTAGTGGCACATGACAATTTGGCAAAATACCCGATAGGCCGGGGTTCGATTCCCTCTCTGGCCTTGTCTCTTACCTTTATTGATTTTTTGTTTGATTCGTTTGGTGTTTCATGACCCCGTGCATGTCCATGACGTTCCCTGCGTATGCTATCACTCCTACTCATCTATGCATGGATCTTTTATTGCCTTGCATGGATCCATGCACGTCCACGACGTGCGATGTGTGTAAAGTCTTATCATTGGACAGATCAGTTGATCTATAGTCCAATGCATATATGCATGTCCACGATGTGCCCTGTATTGTGTACTCGACTTCTATCAAATTCCGACAGGATGCGATCTCCCCGCATCTTCACCCAATGTGCGGATCCTATACGTGGAGCATGTCGTGGACATGCACAGATTCACGAAACTCTGACAGGCACACTTATACGACTCGAGTACCTCTTCGTGGATCTCCGGATGTGATCAATCTAATTGAACTGCCATCAATTATGATCAGATCGGCGTTACTCTGTGCCCTGGTGCTATAGCCTACTTGTCTCATATCGCGTCAAATGGGTACTTAACCCCCCGGCCTGTGAATTCTACTGAAGAATAGTCAGATCCTGTGGATGCATTGGACCAAATGACTAAAGATTCTAATAGTCCGATATTTCGGAATGGAATATTCTTTCTACCGTGTGTTTTACTATCCATTGATCTCATTCTTGTCTTAACCGACCTTTATTCCTCTCCTGCTCCAAGTAAAGATGGCCAACAGCAGTCTTCTGGAGAATTCAATGCTCATTTAAGGCAAAATACAATGTGATTACAACACACAATTCAGGAAAATCATTTCTCAAAAACTCCCCGCAGGTAACCCTCGATGAAGCCGTTCGGAACTATGAACTGAGCGTTATCCAACATGAATAGACCACATTGCCCTTCTTGAACCTCATTGACCACGTACAAATACTTACCCTCTTTCAGGACTAACCCTACGTCAATTCGACAAAACGCTCGAAGACTTGCAGCTCCAGGCACCCCATTCGTAAGTCGTTTAAAGACATTTTCCTCCCGTTCGATAACATCCTCGTAAACGTGGAAAACAAACTTATAAAGCTCCTCTGTTCCTTCCATCGAGTAAGCGGAGCTGTTGGAAAACCAAAGCTCATCGTCTCTCCCACTTGCCGAGGTAGGCGCTGGGTCCTGTCCGTCCCAGATTCTGGATTGTAGAAATACACATCAACTCCAATAGTAAGAAGGCATCCAATGGCTTACTTTATTTTACTGAGGGAAGCAAGGCGCCCATACGCCGGTTGAGCTCTCCAGTAGCTGTATTTTTCTGGTGGGAGATGTTTTTCATCGGGGCGGGGGAATGGAATGGTGTGGTATGCCTGGACTATTGTTCCGAAACATATGAATACCCGGACTTCGCCCAGCGCTATAATACTTGGGTTGAATTTCATCGTGAAAAACACCCTCTTCGGGATAGCGGGGTCCGCTGGAGCTCCCAGTAGATCAAAGATATTGCGGAATCGCTCCCGGGTTTCTTCGTCGTTCGTCTTAAAGACATACCTCGCATCTGCTCCGTGTTCCATTTTGAGAACCCAGCCCTCTTTCAGAGCGTCTAGCCCCTCTGCGACGGAATAGATCTGGAATGGACGCTCACCAAACCCACCAGCTTCCGTTACCGATTGGGACAGTATAATCTGCATTCGAAGCTTTTGTTGCGTCACTACATCACAAGCAGGGTGGGGCCAGAATCTCGGTCCCAGGCCTCCCAGTATCTCAAAAGTTTCAAGCTGATGGGGATTGGGATTATGTTTATGCGACTGGTTGAATTCTGTGGGGTCTCCCTCGCTACAAACGTTTAGAATCATGGGAAGATCAAGAACGGCCTAGGACTTACGAAGGGGGAGGAATAAAAACCCGGCCAATAACAAGTTGGCTTGCTTGAACCGTGCTCCATTCCGGATGGTTCTCTCTGTCTTCCAACAAGCGGAGAAAGTCATCGTTGTGAATGAAATTAACGTGAGCTCCCTTTTGCCAGAAAAGTAACGGCAACATCGCCTATTTTTATGTAGTGAGACTCAGCACAGCGTGATGAATAAGATCCCCAAGAGCCTTACCCATTCATGTAGGTACAAATAACAGAATTTCCTAGATTCCTTGACATCGAAATAGTAGAGTCGCTGAAGCAACTCTGAACACGCCCACATCTGGTAAAATTGTGCATGTCTAGTCACAGACAAATCAAACAGAGTATACGTCCAGTAAAAGTTGGACGAAGCCATATCCTGAGCTTTTGTGCGATTTTTCAACGGAGCGTCGGCTAGTTCCACGGGTGTAACAATGACAGAAATAGCCCGAGGAAAAGACGCAGGCTTGCGAGCAAACAATCCGGCATTTTTATCAAATCCCTGGGTTCCCTCGATCCAAAAGAATCTGTCGGAAGGTAATGCATCAGCCACTGAACTTGGTTGGCCTGTAGGATTGGAATGCGAATTAAAGGGTACAGCTCCTAACGCGTCGGGATCAATGAGAAGGCGCGGAGTTCCAGGCAATGTACCTCCATCGATAGCAACTCTACAGTCTTCAGCGGCAGCCAGATCAAACGGTCGCACAGAAGTGTTCAAGTGTGTCGGTAGATCTGGATATTGACACCGACCGTCAGGACCGATGGCGCCGTCTGTGCGAGGCGACTGGAACAACACCGGGAAAGTTGGCTCAACAGCCGCCCTCCACAGCTCAAGCCAGACTCCTTTGAGCTTTCCCCCACCTGAATTTTCTTCAGCCCCAATGGCACTGACCCATTTTCTGGCCGATTCATTTCCAATGCTGTCGATTTCAAGGCGACCCAAGCTCTGTGCCCAAAGAATGGTAGCACGAATGCCTTCGGCTAGTGTGGCCGGTCGGAGTGAGTGGATATCAGGACAAACTCCCCCGCAAGAATGAGTTGTCGTTTTGGGGCTTAGGTGATCTGAAGCTCTAGCGTTGATACCAACCGGAAAAATGTAACAGTGATTAGGCATCCAAGCGCCAGGATTGTTTTTCGGTTCAGTGTGGCAGCACGTATGAGGACAGGCTCTCCAGAGAAGTCCCGAATGTTCGGTGGTGAAGGCCGTAGCTACAGTCTTGCCCATGATGGTGGTTGGTTACTGCGTATCGTGGCGATAAAGTTAATCGGTTCTGATGGCGTCTAATCGGCCCGCTCTAGCGTCTCTTTCATCTTAACTCTTTCGTTTCAACCACCATCTGCGCAGCTCGCCACTCGTCAATCCCTTCTTAATGTCTCGGAGACCACGTCGAATTGCCGTCCCGAAGTGTGTGATTATCTCTTTATTCATTGATAGTCTTACCGACTTTTTCCTTACCAGCCCAGGTCCCTCTGTGACGACACGTAGCAGAACTTCGGCGAGAGCTTCCGATAGAGTCGGTGGCACGTTGAATGCGACGACACGAAGTGAAGAGGAGAAAACAACAGAGGCATCATCTACTCGGGGTCATCGTGGCGCTGCTGTTCCAAGGCACGTCTATTTCTTACAGTTTAGTTTTTTTTTCGTTCGTACTAAAGCTGGGGGGCTAGATCCGACAACGATGAACATCTGAAAGATCGGAGATTAACAACACTGGACAGAGCTTCTCAGAGGTGTGTCATCTGTCCAAAGATTCCGACATTCTGCTAAATACCTGATCCAGCCAAGTTGAGGGAGCTGTGGTGGATGTATCTCCCTCAGCGCATTCTCCGCCCGATGCTTCCTCCTTCACGCGCCGGCGCCAAATCCCCCCACTAGGCATCTCATTTCCTGGCTCACCGATCCTTTTACTGATCCCCTGCTGGTTAGACAGGCGAACCTCTCTCCGGAGGATGCTCCTCCTTCGCGAGATACCAATACAGAAACTGCGTGCGTAAATCCATCCCTTCCTGACCTTTTTTGAAACTTGCTAACTTCCTATACCAGGATATCGGATGACGACAGGGAGATGGATCACATTCCTTCTTCTTCTATCCAGTGCGTAATTTCTCCCAGCTAGCCTATCTTCTTCTTGAAGCAACAGTAAGTAGGGGCCAATCCTCACGTCCGCCCACCACTCCTGGACCACCTGATTCAACAACGAGGAGAATATGGACGGACTTGTATGAAGAGACGTATCACACAAGGGGACAAAATGCTTTTTACCAATCAAAAATGCACGAGTCCAAGGAAGACTTTGCAATTCGACTCAAGGAAATGAAAGAGGCGTCGATCAGAGAAGGATTGGCAATGAATGCGAAAATTAGAGAGCAACGGCTCAAGGACTCGCCGAAAACCCATATGACCAAACCAGGGTATGGGGGGGTTCCGATAGAGTTGCGTACACATCAATCCAGATGGGAATACTACGGAGGTTCTTCTTTTTCTATTTGATTGCCGCGTTGTTCTAACGACGCCTTAAAGAACTATTAGATGAGGCCATAGGTGACGCACGCTTTGATGGAGTGCAGAGAGAGTGGTCTGAGCAAGAGTTGAAGGCAATTGCTGCAGCCAACAAGACGTTTCAAGAAGGTATTTTCAGTGAACTCGTTTAAAAGCAAGATCTTACCGTTTTATTCAGCTGCAGACCTGCCTTTTAAATCTCCTCGTTGACGTACTATAGGGAGCTTGTGTATCGAAGAAGAAGGAACCTATCCACACCGGGGATGACGACGACAATGACAATCGTACACAAGTGAAGTGAGTAACGCCCAAATGAAGTGAGCAACGCCCAAGTAAGGGAGCAACGCCCAAATGAAGTGAGCAACGCCCAAGTAAGGGAGCAACGCCCAAATGAAGTGAGCAACGCCCAAATGAAGTGAGCAACGCCCAAGTGAGGGAGCAACGCCCAAGTGAGGGAGCAACGCCCAAGTGAGGGAGCAACGCCCAAATGAAGTGAGCAACGCCCAAATGAAGTGAGCAACGCCCAAATGAAGTGAGCAACGCCCAAACGAAAGGAGTCACGCCCAAGTGAAGTGAGCATTGTGCGAAGTAGATAGTGCCCCCATGAGAACTCTGTTATTTATCGTTCAATCTGTTGCCTTATTGTTATCCCATTTTGTTTGATTCATATTTCTTAATACTACATACACTGCAAGTCGCTATTCTTTATACTATACGGCAAGTCCTCACCTTATGACACTCGATTGCAATTTACTCATCTCATTAATTCAAGGAAGACATAGCGAGTTTCAGGGGGCGTAACTCTCGGCGGTACAGTGCACATTCCAGAGTTCTAACCTCCAGAGTATCAGGTGGAGGTAGCTCTCCGTGCTCCCCTGTACTCCCTGGTGAATGTATCAGAGCGAGGTGGCGTAAACTCTGGGAACTACCTCTGGTGCAGCCAGAATCCAAAGACTCTGGAGGATCAGGCGGCGATAGCTCTCCACAATTCCTTCAGCCTTCAGAAACTTATCGGGCAGCGGTAACGCTCTGCACTCCCCTCTAGTGACCGGTAACTAAACGCGTCAGGGAGAGGTGGCGGGCACTCTCCGCTCTATCCTCTCGAGACGCATCAGTATCGGGTGGCGGTAGCTCTCCGCACTCCCCTCCAGTGACTAGTGACTAACTAAACGCGTCAGGGAGAGGTGGCGGGCACTCTCCGCTCTATCCTCTCGAGACGCATCAGTGTCGGGTGGCGGTAGCTCTCCGCACTCCCCTCCCGTGACTAGTGACTAACTAAACGCGTCAGGGAGAGGTGGCGGGCACTCTCCGCTCTATCCTCTCGAGACGCATCAGTATCGGGTGGCGGTAGCTCTCCGCACTCCCCTCTAGTGACTAGTAACTAACTAAACACGTCAGGGAGAGATGGCGGGCACTCTCCGCTCTATCCTCTCGAGACGCATCAGTATCGGGTGGCGGTAGCTCTCCGCACTCCCCTCTAGTGACTCGTCACTAACCAAACACCTCAGGGAGAGGTGGCGGGCACTCTCCGCTCTATCCTCTCGAGACGCATCAGTATCGGGTGGCGGTAACTCTCCGCACTGCCCCACTAAGTAAACAAATCAGGAAGAGGTAAGTATGGGAACGAGGAGGCGGGAACTCTCCGCACTATCCTCACATACAGCCAGAAGCGCAAACTGAGAAACAGAATTTAGCATTGAATGAGACGTTACACTAGGGGTTTAGACCATGCTTAGCGAGAAGCCCACAAGTAAAGCCTGTGAGGGTTAGCCGTCGGCCTTCGGTAATGGGACTTGCGCTATGCACGACCTTGCGCATGTTACACAAGATTACCTCTCCTGGTGCGACAGGTGTTTCCATGCCAAGCTCAGGGGTTCTAAGGGAGGCACCCTTCCAGCTCCCAACTCCAGTGACCCAGGACCGCCCCTCTTTATCGTCAGACCAGTCGATATGATTTCTATCACTACAGCCCTCTCGAATGGACAGTGCAAAGAATGCTCCCTGGAAGTCTAGCCACGGCTTCTCCTTGAGTTCTTGCGCTAACTTCCTATGGACACGGGCTAAAATTCTGCTAAACTAGTCAGCGAAGCAAGTCTCTCCGTCTCTGAAAGCTTACTTTTCCTGGCGGGCCCAGACATCGGGATGATAAACCTTCAGAAGCGACACCATTCTGGGGGCCACTTCCTTGGAAATCATTGAAAGAAGCTCAGCTATGAGCTCTCTTACCCTAGGATTCTGCTTTTTCCACGTTTCACTGGTGACAAATGGAGTGGAACTTAATTTTTCCCAAATCCCTAGGTGAAGTGAGGGCTTGGAGGCGCGATTCCGTTCAGTTTCCGAAGCTCCCAACACCACCCCGTGGGCCACCATCTGATCCCAAAGAGATAGGATTTTGTCCTGGACCTCACGGGGTACAACCTCAGCAAACTTCTCCAGCACAATTTTTCCGTCACTTCCTTTCAGAAACACGCGTGGTTTCGCAGACGAGGTTACGAGGTGGGTTGAGGAAGGGAAGTCACGTCGAAGACGATGGGTCAGCTCACGGCCGTCAGGCTTCATGCTAAAATACAGTCCAGCTTGTCCGTTGGCCGTGATCGTGTCCGTGTCTTGGGCGTCGCGCCTCAGCAATTAAAACGCGAGGCTGAATTCTTGAGACTTACCGTAACCCTTGTGATCAAAGTGCCTATCTAAACGCCTCTTGGCAGTGTCGTCATTTCTTCTACCTCGTCGGTTTTTCTTTTTCTTAGGGTCGCTGTTGCGGTCAGGCGCGACTTTGGGCATGAAGAGAGTTGGATGTCAAGAAGTAAATTACCTGGTAACGTGTTGACGTGTCAACTATGAAGTCACATGCTCAATTGATGTGAACCCACGCTCGTCGATAAGTAAGTCGTATGTATGCCCGATAGGCATAGAAGCGGCCAATAGTCCTCATTAAGTGACTTATAGAGCATGTACACCTATACGGTGTATTCTCTTGTCCATTCGTTCGTTCGTTCTTGCGGCCAGAAGGTTTTCCAGAAATTTTTCCAGAAATTTTTCAGAAATTTTTCAGAAATTGATAGGAAACCCACGCTCGTAAGTCGTAGAAGCGGCCAATAGTCCTCATTGAGTGACTTATAGAGCATGTACACCTATACGGTGTATTCTGCCGTCCATTCGTTCGTTCGTTCGGGCGGCCAAGAAATTTACGCGTAAATTTCTTGGCCGCCCGAACGAACGAACGAATGGACGGCAGAATACACCGTATAGGTGTACATGCTCTGTAAGTCACTTAATTTCCAGAAAATTTCCAGAAAACTTTGTGGAACGCCCGAACGAACGAACGAACGAACGAATGGACGGCAGAATACACCGTATAGGTGTACATGCTCTATAAGTCACTCAATGAGGACTATTGGCCGCTTCTACGACTTACGAGCGTGGGTTTCCTATCAATTTCTGAAAAATTTCTGAAAAATTTCTGGAAAACTTTCTGGAAAACCTTCTGGCCGCAAGAACGAACGAACGAACGAATGGACAAGAGAATACACCGTATAGGTGTACATGCTCTATAAGTCACTTAATGAGGACTATTGGCCGCTTCTATGCCTATCGGGCATACATACGACTTACGAGCGTGGGTTTCCTATCAATTTCTGAAAAATTTCTGGAAAACTTTCTGGAAAACTTTCTGGAAAACTTTCAGCCCGCACGAACGAATGAACGAATGGACGGCAGAATACACCATATAGGTGTCCATTCTCTTTAAGTCAATTAATTAAGACTATCGGCTGCTTCTATGCCTATCGGGCATACATACGACTTACGAGCGTGGGTTTCCCATCAATTTCCAGAAAATTTTCTGTCCCGCACAAATGAACGAACTAATTAACGAATGGACGACAGAATAGAGCGTATAGGATCAGGATATATATTTTTCCATATCTTTTTCAAGAACCACCGGGGAGAAGAGTCATCGAGTGGGATCAAGATCGCGTATTACCTAATAATACGTTGCGCAGCAATAAGCGCCCGAACTCTCTTTTCGTTACGTTCGACGACAACGCCACTTCCCCCCAAGCCTCTCGAACACACTATAACGCGTTTCTAATCCAATCTAATCGATCCAATGTCACAAAGCAATACGCCAAACGCCACCGGTAAGTTTTCATCTGGACGTACTTACCCAGTTCAAGCCCACATGAGCATTAAGATCTATCCGATGCTACCCTTATGGTTTCAAAATCTCGTACAGTAAAGGGTCAGAATATTCAAACCATATACTCGACATCACCGGCTGCTCCTGCGGCCACGCGTTTTCAGTATCATACTATCTGCGATAGTCCCAATCCAAAGATTGGTTATCTGCATCTGAACACTACATCTAAACGCTATTGGGTCTTCGATGGCTCTGACTGGAAGGAGAAACCTGAGGGTCAAACATTCTTTCATCCAAGTGCCCACCGCTATACATGGGATACACACCACCTGCATTGGATCACGTATAATAACAACAAATATCCGATAAGTATTGATAATGTGGAAGGAAACGAGGTGAGAACGTTGTAGTGGTTTATTAAGTGATTAATAATTCTTTTCTAGAACAAGGGGCTCAGAAAAATGACGATGAAGAACAGCAAAGCCACCAATGAAGCGACCAAGAAGAACAAAGCCACCAATGAAGATGCTCCTGAGGCGGGGCCTTCGACCCATATCCAGGTACGTTATTTTTGCTACTTTTTCGCTGCAAATCATCTGATTATGCACAGAAAAAACAAAAGATTTATCCGGATCCATCGAGAAGTGTTTACAACGGTAAGCTCACCTTCTTCAGGGACGTTCACCCGATGCTGAACGGATTCCAGAGAACATGACTCCAGTTGAAAAGATTCAAGCACTCTGGGACCCAGATTCTTGTAGGCACCTCCGGATCCGTGAACGAGTCGCCGAGTTCCTGCAACTTCTGTCAAATCAACCAGTCTATTCAATCGATACGCAGGATTCTGGCCCTCTTCTCACCAAAGCCCCCACTCCAGTTATGAAATCACCCTTTGATTCCTCGATGATCTGGACAGACTTAGCAGTTGACGTGAGAAAAGCAACAATTGGCTCGCTGGGAATGACAGTGACTCCCTCGTTGGGTAAGTCTTTACTCAGCCAGTTTTTTTCTACTCTTATTGGGATTTTAGGGAAGCTTATGGCGAATTTCTTCGACCGTGAGCTTCTAGTCGAACCCCTTGATCCGTACTATTCCATCATTGAGTGTTGGCCGTCAGCTGCTCGCGACGGGCTGAGAGATCTTGGCATACGCTGGGAGTCCTCTACCATTATCTTCGACCCTCCGAATGAGCGACCAGCGACATTAACTCAGCCAGGAAGCATCACATCTGCTCACAGGGATGGGTTTGGTTACGGGATCCGAATCTACCAGGCAAGGGGTTCGAAGGTATGGGTAGTTTGGCCACCGACGGACAAAAACCTCTCGTGGATCTTCCGGAATTTACACCAGCCGGATTACCACCCGGAGCATTCGCTCAAAGCGTATATGAGCAACATGGAGGATATGCAGGTATACTTGGTTCAGAAAGGCGATTGTTTTGACGTCTCACCCCTTACCATCCACTGCTGCCTCTCCTTGGACACGTCTATCCATATCGCTGTGTCAACCTGGAGCTTACAAGGCCTAGAAATTGCGAAAATGGTGAACGAAAAAATGATCAATTGGTGGCCCCAGTGGAAGAAACTCAACAAGGAGACGAAGGACAAGGAAAAAGAGGAACTGCAGAAAGGAAACCAAGGAGTATCGAACATGGCTCCACAGATCTCCGAGGAGCTTGGATGGCAGGAAGGTGCACGTAATATCTTTTTGGCGTGGAAGGCAGCTATGCAGCGTGGTGGCTCAGAACGCATTAGGTGGGAAGAATTCAAGAATGAGGAAGTAGGGGCGTGGTTGAAGAAACTTGATCAATCTCTCAAACATGTAAAGTAGAAACTATTCTGTGGGTACTGGTATTTCTCATCACAGATATGTTAATGGTGGTGATTTATTCGACCAAAAAACCTACGATCGTATGATTCAATAGACCGGTAGCAACGATGTCATCACCCAGGTCAGTGCATTACTTATCTATGAGATAAACAGGGAGTCAACATCGCACACATCTTTGATTTAACCCTTGCTACCATCCTTTCGCCTCCGCTCGTATGGAATTGTGGAATGTCGTGGAGGAGTACATCCTCTTCGTCTTCGATACTTTGACTTTCCAGCCTGGTGGAAAATTGGTTCAACGAGATAGGGCGCTGACTCGTGGATGCTCGTGAAGTGGAAGAAGGTCCAGCTGATGACCGTGAAGTTGAAGCAGGTGCAGCCTGGATTTCTTAGTTACGGACGGCCTCGATTCTCTGCTCACATAAATGTGTTAGATTACGCCGGTTCCATATCTCCTGTCACATACCTGGTTGTGGTTTGTCTGAACGAGAACTTTTTGGCTTGTCTGAACGAGAACTTTTTGGCTTCGCTGTCTTCTTTAAGTTAACAAGTGGTCCCACTATATTGGATGCGGTTAGAAAGATTAAATTTACCAGGTAACTCGTTACCTTTTGGCTTCGTCTGTGAATCTGCAGTCTGGGAATCTGTCTTCCTTCTTTTGGGTGGTGGGCTTTTTGCAGACTGAGGGCTGTCTGGTGTGTGACTTGTTCCTGTGTGAGTCGTATGTTTCCAGAGCCTGTCTCTTCATACGGGTTTTGAAAGCTTACCATTGTCGCTTTTTCGTTCCAATGTATCAACAGACTTTTCTTGAGCTACCATTCGAGAGTTTCCAGCCCTTGTAGTTTTCCGACTGCCTTTGGACGGAGGAGGTCTCAGTAGTTCATCGTCTGATGATCGGTCCCCAACTTTGAGACGCAGAAATCTTTGCCGGGGACTGAAGAGCAGCAGCAGTGGGCTTCACCGGAGATATAAGCATGGCCTGAAAGTCTATTTCCATGTCAGCTGAGAGAAAACCGATTCAGCATGCGAATGGGTCAAACTAATAAACATACCTCCAGATAGGGAAGCTTCATCGGTAGGAAAGCCCAGTTCTCCCTCTATGTTTAAATAAATCAGAATTCAAAACTCATCGATATAATGTACCTTCTTCCGTGACGCCCATTCCCTCAGCGTCGGTGCTCTGGAACGCATGAGGATCTTCCGCAATATCCATTCCGTCTACGTCGGTGGTGGGTGCTGACTCGAACGCCTGAGGATCGGGTTGACTTTGATTTTCCAGAAGAGAATTTTGCACGATGTCCATTTCACCATCTTCGTTTTCCTTTTCTGGTGCCTGCGCCGTTTCTTCAGGCGCCTTTTCCTTGCCCTTCCCTTGCGACTCATTTACGTTTCTTAGGTTTCTCTGGCGCATTGATGGGGTCTTGAATCGCTTCTCCGTCCTCTGGACCTGCATCAACTATATCTCCACTGAGAAGACCTGCCAGCTCTATCGATGTTTAGGTGAAAAAGACAAATAGCCTATGCAAGCGCGCAATAAGCCTACCTTTGGCAAGATTTTATGCACGAAGGCATCGTACATGTCTTTCTTTCCGCGTGCTAAAATTGTTGATCAAAATATCGGTGGAATTTTCAGCAAGTAAATGAATCGCTTTGACTTCTTTTTTCTGTGGTTGTCGATGCGCTCTCCCCGAATCTGAATCTCGTCTTGGGATGACCACGATTGATCCTGTCCGCATAAAGTTTACGCTTTAGCGTTCTAGGAAAATAGAATGCTCACAAAAAATATCACTACATCTGCTATGGACAAGTTGAGCCCCGCGCTTCCGACGCTGGAAAAGATCAACACCCGCGCGCTATCAGGCTTGTAAAATTCTGCCACTGTCTCGGTTCGTTTGTCGAATGACATGGTGCCATCAATCGCTAAGGATTCAGTTCCATTGTAGAGTCGAAGAACCTAAGTAAAAATCAGTAATATTCCGTGGTACCGCGCAATAAAGCCTGACCTTTCGAAGTAAGGCCGTCATTGAGGGAAATTCCGAATAAATCAAAATTTTCCGAGTCTTTAAGTGGCTGAGTGCGGGGTCAAGCTTAGAGATTTTTGGAAAAATAAGCTTTCCGTCAGTAAATGTCACATCAGGAACATCATCCCGATTGAGATAGTAGGCGCAGATCTTCGCACAGACGTCCATTTTCGTAGACTTGATATTTTTCCACTCCGCCAACGATTTAAAATTGGGGTTTGGACTATTGGGATCCGATTTAGCGTATGCAACGCACAGCCGATATTCGAGATAGAATTTCTGCATATGAAACAGGTTAATAACAGACACTTGAAGTGGATTTTTTATACCTTTGTTTGGAACTTGCCCGTATTATTTCCCGAGATGACACTGACAACAATTTGTCAACAAATCAAATTCTGTTTAAGAAAACTTACTTTGCTTTCGCATCATCTGCTCGCTGCGTAAGGATCTCAGTCTCCCGATCGGTCAGAGATAAAATCCAATGATATCTTTGTAC